>LJPH01004276.1:0-103459 GCA_001430925.1 Byssoonygena ceratinophila
ACATACCGGCCGTCAAGAGTGGGTTGAGTGGTTACAGTACATACTGTACATACATGCGAGACTGCTTGGCTCCTTTTTCTTTTCCTTCTACCATGACATCCGCACCGCCCTGGAGGATGCGAGGGATATAAGGAGGTCGCCGCCAAAAGTATTGGTTCCCTTAATAATCTTTGCACGAAATTGGGCATACGCGGGCTTAGATTTAAGGCTGCTCGGGGGTATAGCGGGGGTTCTTTTCAGCAAGCTAAAGGCTAGAACAGCTAAGCAGCCCCTAAAGCCTTGATGGAGAGCCCTGTGAAGATCAAAACTTATGGTGGAATCCTCTGTATAATTCATGCTACCTCCGTATGAAAATGGCCGCTTTGGCTGGGAGCTCGAGGGGGTGAGACACGGCGGACAACCCAAGAAAAATCTTTTGGCGTATTTTCGCAAATTAGGTTGATGCCAGGTAGACCGCAGATTCTGAGGAAGGAAAGGAGACTGGCTTCGAAAACGAACAGCATCGAATGGGTTTCTTTGACGCTTTCAAGCTTCAGAGATGCTCCCTTCACCTGGGGCAACCGATCGATCCACGCGGTTATTTTGGATAGCTCCTCATTGGTGAATGTGTTTGACACATGGATGGAAAATGTGGCCAGAAGTCCGGGTGCATGTGGGGTGGGAGCATTCGCTGTAGGAGCTCGTGAAGGATCCAGTGGTAGAGTGATTGATCCGATTCCGAGCTTGGCTACATAGCGAGGCTTCTTTCGTGCCGAGCATGCTTGGAGATTGTTGATTACGTCCGCCATTTCCACGAACTTGTCCCCTGCCTGGGCACGGTTGTGGGCTTCAACCAGCAATTTCGAAGCGAACGAATTTCTTGCCCCAGCCCCAAAAGCTATGGGATCTTCCTTGTCCCCAGCAGTCAGAATCTCGACGAGCCGTGTTTGGGGGTTGGTCGTCGTCCGCGATGCTAAAAAGCTAAAACAGCAGTCGAAGATAACGACGACATCAACGGTCAGATCGGCGGCATAGACATTGGTCGTAACCATATCATACAAGAAAGAGTTAGCGGCCAACGTTTTGCCAGACTTGCTGACAAATTCTAGCTCATTGGGAAAATTCTCCCTGCCGTGGCCTGAATAGTGAATCATCACAATGGAACGACCCGCAGCGCGACCCGCCTCCCCCATCAAGTTGCGAATTTTGCCTGCGACGTCGAATGCTGGCATGTTGTTGTTTCTGGAGATAACGAATACCTCTGGATGGGGAAAGCCCAGTAGCCGAGTCATGTCGGTGAAGCTTCTTGCATCGCGGTCCGCGTTCGTGTCATCATCTTCCCAGCGGAAGTGAAAGGCGTAAAAATTGGAATACTGTGACTGACGCCGAGTGACGGCGGCTTCCAAAGCATCCTTGAACTGTGCTTCTGTGACTGACGCCATATTCAAAACGTACTAAACGTTGCTATATTAGTAATAACTGCCTCTGTGCTCCAGTTGTCTCACTATAAAAAGAACGATCCGTCAATAGGTAAGTCAACTAGCGAGAAAACTGTATGGATTTTGGGGCAGATTCCTATCTATCCACTTTAAATATTTTGCGGTGAGCAACTAAAAATAAACAGCAGCATAATCATAGGAACGAAAGCTTACCTGGTGATCCGTTTGCTTGTATGATGGAGAAATTAAATGGAAAGGAGAGAAATCTACTCGCGAAGCGAGGGCCTTTTATATCTCCTCGAGATGACGCAAGAACGACTGGTACTGTACTGTGACTCAAACTGGAGTCATGGTAGTGAATAACCACAATTTGGGCAACTGTCCCTTTGTACCTGGGACGCTGATTCCAGTTTAAAGTGATAGTAGTGAATAAACACAGTGACAGGGGCTATGACTCCAGTCTAGAGTCATAGCAGTGGAGTAGCCACGGTTGAGAAAACCGTCCGCCTTCACCTGGGACACGGTGATAGACTAGTTTGGAGTCATTGTAGTGAAGTAGCCATGGTTGGAAAAACCATCCGCCTTCACCTGGGACACAGTGACAGTTACAATGACTCCCTTTGAAGTTGTTGTCATAAAGAGGTCATACTATCGCACGTCACTAGCAGAGAAGCTGTGAAGTGCGTGGTGTGGTTTGGGGTCAACTAGTTAACTACATCATACAGGCCCTGAACTCAAATTGTTGTGGCTGATGCTTGTAGTTGTGGCTAGTGCATAAGTATCAAGACTTGGCATATCCAATCAATTATTTAGTGGCTAGTTTAACTATGACTAAGCCAGAGCTTGGCATACCCCATCAAAACCTCATGTCATTTGATGAGTAATCCCTGTGATATCCTGTTCCCGGCCAGGGTCCCTGTCACTGCAGTGCAGAACATGAGTGTGCGGTGTACGGAGTAGTTAGTTACTTGCTAACATGTTAATCTGAATTAACAGCTGATAAGTTGGCTAACAGTCAGCTCCCCCTGTTAGATAGGCCGACATCTTGACCCTGCAATCACCGCTGCAAGCCGAAAATCCCCCTTCCATACTTCCCCCATTGCCCTGTTACCGGCTTGGCCAAGGGAAGATCATGATCATGGAATGACTGGATTAATCTGTCACCCAGCTCTGCTCCAAGGCAAGGCAAGACCAAAATCGAGCCACTGTGGGTTCCGACATGTAACACGCCTGTCTCTCTCTCACACACGAGGCTGCCTGTATCACGGAAGTCTGCTCGAGAATTCTGCTGCCAAAGAGCATCCTTGCATGCTTACAAGTGACGGAGGACAACG
This sequence comes from Byssoonygena ceratinophila, assembly GCA_001430925.1. Lineage (NCBI taxonomy): Eukaryota > Fungi > Ascomycota > Eurotiomycetes > Onygenales > Onygenaceae > Byssoonygena > Byssoonygena ceratinophila. The sequence goes on from LJPH01004276.1 coordinate 2,753, forward strand.
CTTCCGACACTCCTGCTGTACCACGTCCACAACTGACCAGAACGGTAATTGCTTGAAAGCGCTGCAGAACAAAGGGTGTGGCCGGCCCTCGTTTAATTTCGCAGTATTGGGCCATGCCACAGGCTCTCTCTCCCTCGCAAGCACAAAACACACTCCCAGCGTCCAGGGTACAAGCGACTGAAGATTCGCTCTCCATATTCCGTACAGAGGGGCCTGGAATAATAGATGATGATTAATTACATTATGTCGAGGGAAAAGAGAAAAAGCAAAAAGCGGCCATAGACTTTGGCACTAAATGGCAATCATTCGTTTCAAACGTGGCACAAACCCTCAGCAATTCTGTCATACCCGCCCGTGAGAATACGAGATAATCGCACATCTTGCGCCATCAACGCAAATCCAAACCGCCACAGCCCAGCTGCAAGAAATGCATTTTGTACCCATAGGGATGAGGCTCTCGTTTCTTTATCTTGTTTCTCCTGGCCGAGACCAACTCAGCTTGTGGGTGGACTTGGGTGGCTGGGAGATGCATAAAAAGAAAACAGTAAACCATTGGCGACAAAGAACTGGATTGAACTGAATCGGATGCTACTGTTGCGACGTTACAAGTTCGCTCCACCTCATTTCCAATCCATCCGCCAAGTCAGTTAGCAAGGACGGCGTACGCCGAAGTGTGCGTGCGTGCCTATAATGCCGTCGCAGGGATCCCGGGCACCAGCAGCAGATGGGAATACACAAACTTAACCCTGGGCTGGATGGCTCGAGGGCCGTCAGCGAGTTAAAACAAGAAGAATGCAAAGAATTCCAAACCATTGCAGGCATTAATCTGCATTATCGTTCAAATCTCTGTTATTTCAACAGACGCACACACACACGCAGACACACCCGGTTGCTTTGAGATGCCCGGTCTTTTGGCTGTAAATTCAGTCGTCCCATCGAATCGCGATTGAAAAGAAAGAAGAATAAAAGGAAGATAATAACATATCAGCTCCGGTCCAGAGTGTATGCGCTGACGCTCCTAGCCAGGGATTGCGAGACAGAAGACCGCGCAACAGAAATCAAAGGAAAAAGAGCCGGTTGATCGCCTGGGATTCAGTCGATAAACCTGTGACAGCCATGCTCCTGTCATCCCATGTCCTTGGATTAACGCCCAGAACGCTGTGAAAGGGGGTTCGAGAAACAACCCAACATAGGGAATTCAATAAAAAAAAAGGCAGCAACAATCTCTCAGAGAGATCGGTCTCTCACCAGCAGATATCCTGTAACGGGGCCCACTCAATCGATCTCTTACCCGCAATATTAATGTCGTCAAGTCAACTGCTATATCGCTCGCTGGGTTGTCGGGAGGGGTCCAGAGCAGAGAAACTCCCTTCATCTTCATTATTACCGTTCCTTTCTCGCGCCGTATCTGCCGATTTCCATAGCTTTCTTAGCCGCTTCTTATTAAACACAGGAAATACCACATAGCCCATCCCGCCCCGTGGGGCGGAAGGAGGAGTGAGAAGAGAAAAATCCAAAAAAAGAAAAAGGTACAAAGACATTTTCTCTGTCAACCTGCGATGGCTGCTGTTGGCTCCAAGGTCAGCATCTTGGCAAATGTGTGGAAGCTTCTTGGGATTCGCCATGATGTCGACGATATCATCCTAGAGCTCCTCGGTCGTTTCTCTCTGGAAAAGGTCTACTCCGAATGCGACTCCATCGCATACCAGCGCCTCGTCATCGCCCTGCTCGCCCGCCTCCACGCCGTCTACTCCCTTCAGCGCCTCTCCTTACCCGCCGAGAATGAGCAGGTCGGCCAGTATCTGGGCTTCCTGGCAAGCTGGGAGGTCGTCATACGCTCCGTCGAGTTCGTCCTGCAGATCATCATCGAAGGCCGGGATAGTTTCTGGGAGGCTCGCGTTCTACGGGACAAGTATCTCGCCGAGTTCCTCTCTGTCGCGCTGCGAATCTTGATTCTACATCCCAAGCCACCTGGAGGCCATCGAGTCAAGGACCGTAGAGACCGCTTTGCGCGCATCCACGGCTCCCTGGAGAAACTGTTCGACAACTATCCCGACCCCAAGTCCTTCCTGCTCTGTGCCTGCAAGGACATCACCGATGTCCTGCGTACCGATCCCAATGCATTCGTCCTTCCCCCCAAGCTACGTTCAGAGCTACCCAATTTGGCAACGCAATTGGTGCGTCCAGATCCGATATTCTTAAAAAAATGAAATATATATATTTATATTCAAAACTCCCACTTCCTTTTACGTTGGTTACGTGGTCAAATTACTCCGACTGACCATCAGTTTTTTTGGTTGATGAATTTTTAGTATCCCCTACCGGAATGCCTATCAGCTGGTTACGTTTCTAGCCTTGTCGAGAAAGAGGAGACGTCGGAGCAATGGCTAACACAGTTTCTCGCTCTCAGAGATGTGTCTCATTACGTAGTGGGCGCTTTCATCCAGTTTATCGTCGATGAGGAGACTGTCGATGCCGATCTTCAAGAATCCTGCGCAAAGACTCGCAACGCTGTTTTGGTCTCGCTGGATAATTTTCGAATACCTCCAAATTTCTCCAAATCGGAGATGATCGAGACCTTTAGTGAGATTTTCCGAGTCATTTTACCCGATACCCCAAGCGCCAGCGTTGAAGATGCTTCTAGAATAATGTTTGATGAAGAGGCCATGGATGCAGTCCATGCCTTTTGCCTTTCCCTTAATGACCGTCAAGTGGTCCATCGCGTGAGCGATGCTCACATGATGAATGCCATGTCGACCATTTTGAGCAATGTAGCCCATTTCGTTGAACCCAGTCCCCGTCCTCGATCAGCATACCACAGAGCGTATGCTTTGAACTGTTCCTCCTGCCATTTCGTCGAGCATTTCCAATTTGCAGACGCGAACAACCTGAAAATTCCGGTATGCTTTTTAACCCTACTGCTGAAAAGGCGGCCCTCCCCCAATTTCCCTTGACCCACGACGAAGTGTATATGTATGAAAAATCCGTTACTAAGGCCATATGATGACAGGACCCGTCCGAAGGCCCAGTGATCAAGCTTCCAAACGGCACAAAGTGTGTCCAGTGCGGAGAAGGTGTTACTGTGGCACGAGAGATTTCGCTTGTCTGGCAGGCTTGGAACGCTTTGAAACTAGTGGAGTGCAATGCAGATACTATTGGAGTGGAACGACATTTACCTACTCAATTTCAGCTCTTACCTAGAGCTGGCGCTTGCATGCCACCGCAGGCTGGTAGTAGCAATCATGTCGACATGGGAATCTCGACTTCGCATGAACCGAAGTTCCCTGGGCCATATATTCCTCACACTGAATATAATGGTTTCTCAGGTCCCGGACCTTCCGACCGAGTCCAATTCTATTCTCCTGACCTGGTATCACCGATCACACCTGATCATCGACAAAGGTTTGATTCACCAGTTGAAACTTACAGATCGGAGTTCCCGTCGTCCATGAATGAAACACTTCAAAGTAGCACTCTTCACATATCTACAAATGAAAGAACCCTAAACAGCCCACTCGAAGGGACGCTGTCTCCATCTGGGACGGACTTTTCGACAAATCACATCGAGCGCGCGAGTTCAAGAGCTTCCTTCCTGCCTATACCACCCACACGAACCCGTACGATCCTAAATTCAGATAAGAAGGGTAAGTGGATGCCGAAAAGAAGAAAAGACCCTCCTGCTTCGTCAGCTGGTGATACAAGCTCTTTGTCTTCTGGAACATTAGAACGCCAGAAAATGGAAGAGATCTCCCTTAAAGATTTGATCAATACGTCCAAAATCCACGGGAGAGGGAAGGGCTCCAAAAACATCAATGTTTACCTCTCCCAAAATTCGACGCACGCTCTATTCTGGATGCAACCGTCGATACACGTCTGGGACGTCGGCATGTCCCCGCCAACGCCCATTCGAGCAATCTCAACGGAGAGTTCTTGTCTGATGGCTGCTGTGACGAAAACATATTTAGCCTATGTCATTGGAACTCGCGACCAGAAACTCACGGTAAGAATTGGATAGTTAAATTCAGATTCCTCCGTCTTCGGCTAACTCGTGACATTTTATAGCTACGAATTGTAAATCTTGTTCAGCCCACAGCTTTAGTGCTCGAGTATCGTATGCCGTCAACGCTATGGTGCAGGAGCATCGCCATGAGCCCCAAGGAGAATTACGTTGTTATTGGGTTTGAGAGCGCCACAGTTCGATTCTTCAGGACCACCAACACCGAGCAGCCCAGAGAGTTTCGACTTCATCCATATCACAAGGAATGCAAGGGCTGTCCGTCTGTAGACACTCTTTCATTCTCTCACGACGGTATTGTTCTCCTCGCGAGCACGAGAAACCCCAAGATGGGCTTGATCCAAATATATATGTGGTCGTTCCCCTTTTTAGAATTCCGGGAACTTACAAAATGCCGATATTACGTGCCTCTTCACGAATCGGAAGACAATGGGGTATCGACGGCATTGTATCGACCCTCGAGTACACCGGATGAGGACTTGGTCTGTCTCACCACCTGGACACAGTCCGGTGTTCCCCTCCTCATACAACCAGAAAATGGCCATAAAGCGGAGATCAAACCGGACGGGACACGGCGGCTTGGCAACCGTATCCAATGCGCGGCGTTCTCACCGTCCGGAAAACAATTGGGCGTTGTTAATGACAAAGGCCAATTGTATCAACTCTCTAATCTCAACTCAAGTATCATGGAATGTCGAAAGTTGGCAACGTCGAGGGACCTTACCTCAAAATCTGACTCGTTTGGCATGTCGTACATGTCGTTGCATGAGGAGGAGTCGATCGTTTTGGCATGGGTCGATATGTCGAAAGCTGTCGCATATATCAAAAAAATCCCCATAACTTCCGCTGGTGTAAGTCAAAACAAGATACTCCTCTCTGTATATCCTCTTTGTGCACCTGCTGAAACCCTCGTTTTAATCTTAGACTGAATATCATATATCGACCGCCGGCGACGTCACTGGCGTTCCCTTCTCTGAACTTCCCGGTGACACGAGTTTAACAAGCCCAGCGAAACCAGCCAAGGAGTCTGGTCGGCTATTATCACCCATGTTCCGCCATTATATGTCGTTTGGGGACAGTAAACGGCCGCAGAAGAAGCCAGTGGAATTGGCTGCAAATGACATCCATACCACGAAACGATTCGACTAATCCTTCCACACGAAGACTGCTGCATCTTTTTAAATCATCACGGTCGCCAACATGCGTACGTGAAAAGACATATCGATTCGGCTAGGACGTGAACCTCAACGATCATCTTTGCTCATTCGCCCATTATCTTAGCAATTCATCATCCGTCCCACCATTGTCGTTTTCGGACAACACAACACCGGCTTTTGCAGCATTCCTCTTAAGTAGGACCAGGTCTCCTCTTGGGCTTTTTTCCTTTCCGTCCGATCATAAACCGGGCTCGGGTTTCTTTGTATCACATCCTCCACGGGCACAGTCAGTGCCAACTGTTCCACAGTAATCTTGCATTCCCACGTATCCTTTCTTTGTCCTCCACCGAACCGTATCCTATCGCACTCCCGTTATTCTGCATGGAAACCGGCAGCACTCTATATATACCCCTCATTTTTCATTTTCTTTTATGTCTTTTTTCCTCACGAGAATCTCATTTGGACTCTTTGGATCCTATATAATAAATAGGTTGGAGGTCGGGAAGAGGCTTGGTAAAGGGATGCATTCTGCCTCCCACATTTGGTGGAACGCAGAGTGCACCATTAAATATCCGAAAGGAGAAAGAAAAGCGAAAGCCAAACCTTTCCTTTTAAGATGAAAAGACTCGGGAGAGGGCACAGACCTTTGTAATTCTATATTTGGAAACGAAACGGAGCTCTTTTTTTTCTTCTCCCTTTTTAATGATGCTACCTTGGTTTAATTATACGGTAGGGTCGCCTTTTGCCCGCATACATTCGGTATGGTCCGCTTCGTAATAATATCAGGAGCTTTGTTCCCCTTTTCTCCTCACAGCTGATCTTGATCCGGCCTGGGTCTGAAGCTCTTTTACTGCAATATGTATGCGGGGGGACAAGGAAGTCGGGAAAAGGCCACCATTAGTTTCGACCGAGTTGGGACCAGACGATCATCCAGCTGAATTGACATTCAGACAACGCATGCTACGGCCTAGTCTGTACGAATGATTTTCAAGCCATAACATGCATGCATATGTGAAAGTGGGGAGATTTTTCCAACAGAAAGCAATATCAGACCGGCTAACTGAGGATGATCTTCGCAGGTTCGTCCGTGATCGTTTCAAGGGCGGCCAAGGAGTAGATCATACTAACCGGCATTGCATTTCGCAGTGCGGAGTAGGTGGCCAGCCAACCGTTCCAATTTATTCCCCATGTCGTGTTCAATTCTTCTGAACACTGAATCAAAGCAGGCCGGATCCCCTCAAATGGACACGGCGAGACTCCCGTATAGATGTATGTACGATTTAGAAGTTGTCCCTCATGATTAATAGATTGCATGTTATACTCCGTGGATATTCCTTGTGGTTACATGGGACAACGCTGGTTTAGCTACGATCCGCACCTATTTTTGGCAGTCTCCTGTTCCCGGTGAATGGACCAAAAAGCTTTTCGTCAAGACCAGACGCAATCAGCTCAAAATCCCAGTCCACGTGCCCTCCAGTTGGGTTTCGGGGCGCATTTAAAGGTCTGAAGTCTATGCAGGGTATATAGCATGCACTGAACGTAGGCTAAATGCACGTGTGGAGTTTGGTTTCTCTGATTTGGAACCAGCTTCTGCCTTAAAGAGTATGGAAATATACGCAAGGGCAGATTCGGGTTGAACGTGGACAAGTGCCTAGTAGTCGGAACGGCAGTTGATCTTGTGATGGTTTTCCGTGATGATAACGTAACAGGCTATATCAGGGTCAGAGCCGTGGAGAGAATATGCATTGTACAATCGGATCTCAGCGATCCCAAGGAATCCACCCAAGGGTCAACATTGATCTGCAACGACACTGAGATGACTTTTTCCAAGGGATGCAGTTCAAATCTTCGTGTATGCATACGGTCGCTTGACTTGGCCATCCCTGGCAAATATAAGTAGCTCTAGGCGTCGCTTAGCCTATGACAAAGGTCACCAGAAATGCTGGAAAGGATATATTTTCATGAAGTTATTGCGGGCTCCTGCCTACTACCCAGCATGTTCCTTTATTTCAGGTAGAGCTCAGTTATTGGTGCGCTGAAGGTCTACAATCGAGACGTGAGCTCGGAAAGCGAAGGATATCGCAAAATAAAGGAGGAAGCGAGAATAACTAAGTGCATGTGGGTTGTTCTGCCTAGGGCCAGACGCGATGTTAGCCTCGACTCGGTGAAATTATCCAGACGCATGGCAGAACAGAAAGTAAAGACCGACAGAAGCCGACCGGGTTTCAGAGAGAAGATTGAATCAATCATTGCCTTGCTCTCGCTCGTAACCTAACACCATTCTCGAAGAAAATGGGCGAGGAACAGCGGGCATGACATCTGACTAAGGATGATACAAGGGTTCATCAGGGGAAAAAGAGAAAAGGAGTAAAGAAATTGCACTATGACTTACTCTGTACATACGTAGCAGATGGCAACACATTCTCCTGCCTGTCCTGTCTACCGACGATAATGTGGAAGGAATTGATCAGGAAAACATGCCTGGTTGAAGCTTTGGAATCATCATCTCGGCCTTTTGTTGACATCTTCTCCTCAGCTTGGCTTCATCGGACGGTTGGTTATTCCGACTGAACGGAGATTAGTTTCTCCGAAAGGCCATCAGCCCTCCCGCTGGAGGTCGGGGAGACGCTGCCCAGGATTCAGGTGGATGTTGAAACTGAGAGGAACGACGGTCCATGACGATTTGCGGTTTGTTCAACTATATGGCAATCAGCATAGCTTGCCCATATATTGCTCCTCCCAGGCATCCTGGATAATCGGTTCATTCTTCCCCAAGGACTCGCTTCAACTTATCAGGCAGAGTAGACAAAACTCAGCGTCTTGAGCGATAGCTCTCCACTGACACCATTGGAAGAGCCGTCAGAAGCCGGGTTGAACATAGGATAGCAGTAGATTTAGTATCACTTGACAGTCATGGGGAGACATAACTAGTTATTTGCCGGATGTCCGAAACTGTTGGGTATTCACGCTAAATGCAGCGCAACAATCAGGTCCAAGCAATCAGCAAAATGGCCATGGAATTTCACCAAGTCCCCAATTTTGCAAAAAGCCAACCCAGGCTGTAGATAATATTCATCGTGTATATATGTAAGCGCTCAGGCGCGAGGCTCAACTGAAGTTGCGTCATCACGGGGGTTAAAGTTGTTCTAGAAAACTGATGGAAACGAGGGGCTCTCGGGATATCTTGGCTTGGCGATTTCTCCGGGAAAGATTGGGAGGTTCGAGCCGACCGACTTGTATATACGAGAAGCCAGAATGATGACCCGAATCTAATAAGCGCGTGAGTTAAATTTCAAGGTTATCGGAGCTGCTGGGTTTTCCTTTGCTGCTGCTTCTAGCTGAAGGCCGTTATATCCCGATATATCACTCAACAACCCCGCTTTAGATTCTTCCGACGAGAGACTTGAAGAAACAGGAGAAACAATTCACAGACACCATGGCTGCTGAACACGGAGACCTAAGCAATCTTCTACCCTTGACCTATAAGCGCATGATTGCCGCTTGGTTGGAGGAGGATTGTCCAAGTCTCGACTATGGCGGCTTTGTCGTGGGAGAGGTAGAAGGCGAAGCGAAGCTGCTCGGCAAAAGCAAGGTATGCTGAAGTTCTCTCTTTATATGTCACCGTTGATTTTATGCTGGTTTGTTTCAGCCGACATCTTAAACTCGTACTGGCTATGGTGATGGCCCATGGACTCTACCACCATATATGTGACTGCTCTATCATTTACTTCTGAACCGCCAGCAATGCTGCTCAAGTGCATTAAAGAAGCCATTTACACCGGCAGGTGCTACCAAAGCTTAATGCAATGTTCATGTATGGCGTTCAGAGATTCCGGGTTCTCAGATACTTCAAGCATTGCCAGCGGGCTGATTCCCTGTTATTTGCTGATTGGCTTAACAAAGAGGCTGATTTTAATCAATTGTTCAGGGAATGATAGCTGGAGTTCCCTTTTTCAATGAGGTTTTTGCACAGTTAGGCTGCACGTATGTGTTTTCCTTTTTTTTTTATAACCTTTTCATAAAGACTGCCGTAGATGGCGACGTGTCACCTTTGTACTGACGCTGCATTCAAAGGGTGGAATGGAAAGTCAAAGAAGGCGACAAAATCGAGCCTGTCACAGTCTGCGCCACAGTGAGAGGTCCAATGAGGAAGCTTCTTCTCGGTGAACGGGTAGCATTGAATATCCTAGCTCGATGCTCCGGCATTGCCACCAAGTACGGGTTTCATATATTCTCTTTTGCTGTGGATGACGGGCAGCAAAGCTGACATTTTCAAACCAGGACATCATCTCTCCTCTCCCTCCTCCGGGCTCATGGATGGAATGGAATATTAGCAGGCACCCGCAAAACCACTCCGGGTTTCAGGCTCGTTGAAAAATATGGTATTCTTGTCGGCGGTGCTGACCCGCACCGTCACGACCTAAGCTCAATGACCATGCTCAAGGACAACCATGTCTGGGCCTGTTATAATAAGGACAAAGCATCTCACTCCAGCAGTGGCGAAAACATAACCATTGCCGACGCGATTCCTTCCGCTGTCGATGCTGCGCGCGCGGTCGGTGGGTTTCCTGTCAAAATTGAGGTTGAATGCCGCAGCATTGAAGAAGCGAATGCGGCTATCGGCGCCGGCGCAGACATTGTTATGTTGGATAATTTCTCGCCAGAAGGTGTGCGTCAGGCGGCCCAGCAGCTGAGGGACGAATGGGATGCAAAAGGTAAACCGAGAGGGAGCTTCTTGGTGGAGGTTAGTGGAGGTCTGAGAGAGGATAATGTAGCAAACTTTGCTTGTGAGGAGGTTGATATTCTTTCAACGAGCAGCATCCATCAAGGTGTGGGTATTGTGGACTTTTCTTTGAAAGTGATGTTGAGTTAGGATGCGAGAAGTGCTTGGACCAAACGAGGGTCGAATGCGAGTTGCTCAACTTGTGCCAAAAGGAAATCAAACAGCTAGGATTGGAACTGCTGCTCCAAAAATGTAGATATGTTGGCAAACATGGAACATATCATGAATCTTAACCTCACATAAGCAGATATCCCGGTCGAGAATGACCGGGTAGATTGAAAATTTCCAAGCCCATCAATGGATCTAATATTCATACTAAAGTGAAGACCGGGCCAGATCAGGTTATCCGAGTTGTGCCCGGGAGTTGGCATTCATCAGGCTAAATGAGCCCTTCGACGGAATCTTAGTCGATATGCCAAAGTAATACCACTCCGCAGAATCAGATAGACTAAGCCGAGCACTGCTCCAAAGGGTGTCCGCGAAAGTTCCACCCGAAATGATAAATTATCCTGAGACATCGATGCATCCCTTCCTATAACATGCAAAAGGAAAATGGGGGTATATTAAAACGAGAAAGAAAATACATTAAGAAGTAAGCAACGACGAGGATGTCTGAAACAAAAGATGCAGCTGGTTAGCTCTTGGTGTAGGAAGTATACATTAAACATTATAATTAAAAGCAATTAGATAACTTAGGCGCGAGCGCAATGAAGACGTTTCCACCAATAGTCATTAGAACCCCCGTCTTCGTTCCCCTGTGCGTGACTAGTATTGTCCTGCTGGGGATGGCCCGGTTCATTCTGCCGAATTTCACGCAACTCTTCGTTATTTTGATTGCTGGTTTTGGTGCGTGAGAGAGAGAGGGAGATTTTCCTCTTGTGGGACTTTGTCGCTGAAGCCGTCGCCGAGGATCCTGCCCGGCTCGGTCGCCTTGCAGCGTCAGAAGCAGGAGTAGGAGTATCGCTATTTTTCCGTATTTTCGCAATCTTTTTTGAAAGCGCCCTTCTCACGCCGAGCCATTGCCTTTGGGATCCTTCTTCCTGGCCCTGATAAACAGCATCGCTCAATGCCCGCTCATGGGCGGTAAGAGGCGGTGTGTGAGAATGCGCAATAAACTGTGAGATTGTTCTTTGAATGGGCGGGCGTGAAGTCTGCGATGGCAAAGGCTCGGTGCTGGGAGGAAATTGCTGGAGGTGGTGGATACGCCGTGCCTCGACAACACGACGAACAATCACTGTTGAAACAGGAGTGTCAAAATTGCACGTTTGCTGTGTTGTCGGGGAATATGAAGCGCAATTTCAGCCGGGGTATTACAAGGAATTTACTTACGCGCAAAAGTCTCTTCAATATTCACCATCTCCCTTGCGCTTGTCTCCATAAACCCACATCCTCGTTTTCTGGCCCATTCTAGGCCCTGTCTTGAACTCACAATTCGAGCATCTTTCAGGTCGCATTTATTTCCGGCGACGATCGTCACTGGTGGAGCCATGCCCACTGTGACCTGCTCTTTTCCTGAGCTCCTCTTTCGTAGCTGCTTAATCAGACGTTGATTACTCTCAAGCCTATTTTCTGCTTCCAAGTCAATCATATCCATGAAATAATCCAAGGCGTCCAAGGTGGAGGCATTTGTGATATCGTAAACGAGAAGGAACGCATCGGATCTCAGGTTAGAGGCTGCCCATAAGCCACGATACTCTTCTTGACCTGCGGTATCGGTGAGGGCGAGAAAATACGGCCGGCCGTCCACCGTACGGGTGACGGAATATGAGTCCTCTGTGAAAGCATAGCGCATGGGGCTGTCTGTCAGGACTCTTTTCCCAAGAATTTATAGGGGCAGCATATTTGATGGCTTCTCTTCGAAAAAAGAAGCTGGTAGTGGGGATGTATATATACCAATCGTCGGATCATATCTACGTAAGAGGGCACCATCAACATATTAGCTGCTAGCTCGAGAAGTCGGACAAGCAATAAGGAGAGGAGGGAAGTAGAAAACTAACTCATGGGTCCATTGACTCCGCACAAGTCTCAGTGTAATTGACGACTTGCCTATGCTCCAAGATTAACGAATTAGCCAATCTGCAACTCCCGAACCCTGTGGGCGGTGCTCAATTTCCGGCCTGAATTCAAGTGCAGGGGGACCCAACAACGGGCAGCTGAAAGGGTCCTGTTGCAAATTGAGACCGGCTCAATGTTTATAGCCCGGTATATAATGGCGCAACGTACCACATCCTCCGTCACCACATATCGTAATGGACACCGTCTCGGCCATGGGCTTGCGAAGGGATTCGCAGGATGCGCCAGCAACTACATGTGGGAAAGGCTCCCCACAGCGCAAATGAAGGAGGATAGTTCACAGAGGCTGATCTATATAAAGGTCCAATGAAATGTCACCAGGTTGCAATCGTCGGGCTTTTTGGTCGTAAAGCAGCGGGCAATTCGAGGCTTAAGGAGTGAATGTGATCAAGTGACGCGACCTGACGCGAAGCGAATGGATAGGAGAAGATATTCAACTTTGAGAAGGAGAAGCAAAAGCAGAAAAGGAATGAATAGTACGGAGACAAACCAAGGGTTTCAGAAAACAGAGCCTTCTTTTTTTTTCTTCCTCAGGGTGACACCAAGCCAGCCTTCAGCTGTTTCCATGGAGCGCATCTTGCCCGATGTTATGACTATTCCTGTTGCGGTAAGGTGCCTCCCCAGACCCATGGATCGCCGCAAGCCTAATTCTTCCTCGCATCTCGCAGCCTCGCAGCCTTGTTCCGTCACAGCTGAATCTTGTCGCGCATAATGTGGACTAGGCATGTCTGCATGTATGTATGTATGTACATTCTATCAAGATAACCCATTACAGGACGTAGATACAAAGAATCAGTCCGGTTCCCAACCCCAGACTCCCAGAGAGATTTGTTATGTGTACAAGTGAACAGGTGTGCTCTCTCCCACACCGATGATTAGTTAAACCACCACTTTCTTCATCAAGATGGAGCTGACCCAGTTACTCAATCGTTGCGCGTCGAACCCGACGTGCACTCTCCTTTGCCCCATGCCGTGTTGGCAACGTTAGTCCACAGGCTCGTCACATCCAAAATGGTATCCGGAGTATGCCAGATCCTGCAGTCTGCAGGCTCGTTAACGAATTGTCGAGGAATGCGATCTTTGTCATCCGGATGAATAGCGTTGCGGTAGTTGATACGTCCTCCGCTTCCGTCTCCCAGAGTTCGAGCAAGAATGTACGTTCCAGCGCGATAAATCTCACCGATCCCAGTGTCCTCCAGCTGTCGCTGCTCTTGAGGTGTCGAATAAAGTTCAAAAACATGCGACGCAGCTTTGAAAAGTTGTTCAAATGTGAGAACCTGGGAGCCCTTCACGCCACCCACGGCCTGAACAGGTCCGTGACGCGGGCGTCCACCCGTCACAATTGACTTGACACCCCTCTCCTTCATCAAGTCTACGAACACGGCACACGTTGATGCACAGGTCCCATCAGTAAGAACAATCATATCATCTGGTTTGAAAACCTGGGGAGGTAGGTTCGAACGAGATCCGTAACCTGCAACGGCGAAGTTGCTGAGCTTCAATGACATTACTTCATTCTCCAAATCCCAGCGAGCAAGTTGGGTGAAGTTGTAATTGTTGTTAACCACTGGTCCAAAGTATTCTTCCCATGAGCCGAATTTCTCTCCATCGGTGCCGACATAGGAATTCAGATCAAAAACGCTGTTTTTCTCATACGTTGCGGCTTTCCCTCTCATGGTCTTTGGGTCCTTAAGCAACTGGGTAATCTTGCTGCCGATGATGTTAAATTCCTTTGTCGCTCGAATGTTGAATACACTTGTCACTCTGTCTCTGGGGAAAAGCTGTCAAATGATTAGTATCCCACGCGCCAGCTGTAATTCTCTATCTGTGGATTGAAATTTTTGGAACGAACCTGCACAAACAAATCATATCCCAAGAAAAGGGAGCCACCTCCGTTGGAAGTGAGGTCGACAATTAGTTTTTTCTTCCCTTCCTTTTTGCTTGCTTTCAGGAATCTAGATGTAACTTCGCTGAATCTTAAATTAACATCTTCGTCAGAGCCACTCGGAGCAAAAGAGCTTATAGACAGGACCGCTGTGTCAGAATAGTCCTTTTCCAAGAAATAACCAGCGATGGAGCCGTCACTCAATCCGACAACAGAATCCGGGAAATCCGGACGGGCGTTTGAATTTGCCCGCTTTTGCAGTTCAACCTCTCTCTTTTTCAACATTGGGGCATGCTCCAGCTTGCCATTGCAAAACTTCTCGTAGAATGTCTCGCCATCCTTGACCCCGTTGAAATCAACATGGAAGATCGCGTCATTCTGATAATCCTTTTTGGTTCCATTCTCAAATTCAATATGGATTTGAGGCCCAGTATACAAACCGGTCGCGGCGAAGAAGAGACCAAAAGAATCATGGATGCTGCCTGGATTGGTATAAAAAAGACCATTATACAGTGCGTCGGGATCTTGCGCGGACCCGCTATACGAAAGACGCCTGAGCCATCTCTCAGCATCGTCACCATCAATAGTTTTGACAGCAGAAGCTTTCCATTTTCCGTTCGGATTAGCGTTTAGATCGCCTACTGTCAATTAGCCAGCAGTTCAACCAAGAGTATTGAAATAGAATCATACGCGAAGAGTAAACTTTGGGCAAGCTCTTCCCATCTAGGGACAGCGATAGTATCGGCCCAATTTCTATCCGCCTGAAAGTGAAAGTAGTCATCGCGTCCAGGTATAGGTTGAAATGCTGATCGTGGACACTATTCACTAAAGAGTTCATGTCTCGCTGGAATTCGAATTCATTTTTGTAATCATTCCCAGCAGCTTTGTTTCGAATTTGTATTATTCCCTCATCGAGGTCGGTTGCTGGCATTAGATATCCTTTCGGGGGATCTTTTAGGTAATCAATGGTGCTTTGCCAGTGCCAGAAGGAATCGAGACCGTCAATAAGACGGAGCGCATCGTTCTTTTTGAATGGTACTGATAGCAAGCAGGCATGTGCTAGTTCGGCTGCGACGTAGAAAGTTTTCGCTACAAAGTACAAATTCGGATATTAGTCGATTTCAAGTCCTGCTGGAGTTTTGAAGAACCTGGGAGCAAAATATTCATACCATCCCTATCATCTGAAAGTTGTTCTTGCTGGGCTTCAGCAATCAATGCGCATGGTTCTTTTTTCTCTGACCTTGGCGTCACTGATGTATGCGGTTCGGATAGTGCTCTCGCAAGGCTTGACGACGCAGATGAAAGCACCGTCCAACAGACGAGAGCACTGCTAAATCTTCCCATTTCTTCTTCTAAGATTCAAGTAGGTAGTGGCAGGTATAAATTGCGCGAGAAGAAAAGGTTGCTGCCTCGGAAATAGTCATATATGGTGAATAAATCTGCTGCTTAGAAAAGGGGTAATTGAATACGAAATAGCCCAGAAATGCAAAATATTGTGCTTCTCAAACGGGATGGTTATGTCTCCCAATATATAACTCGCCAGACAAAGGGAGTTGGCCACAGCTTAAGAATGTTATTTCTTAAGGCTGGTGCTGTCTCCATCGAGTGTGCAGTGTGAAGAGAAAAGCACGCGAAATGTAGTTATTTCTGGATCAGCTAACTAGCTTTGCAAACGCATGATGATGCTAGTAGCCCAGGACCCGCAGCTGAAAGGCCATGTGGATAGCTTCAAGGCGCTAAGTAGCACGAGTACGGGGAATATTTGCCAATGAGAAAGCAGACTGGCTCCCTGCTCGTGTGATCCTGAGTCTAAGCCCGTCTTTGAAACGGATTGACGGTGGAGGAGCAGTGCTTCAGTGTTGTCCACAGCTTGGCATTTGGTTCACTAGCCGCCCCGTCCCGACTGCGCCATCGGGCATTGTCTAGCTCAGCTTTGCAGTCACATCACCAAGAGACACCACAGCGAGTGAGATTTATCCGTCTTTTAGAGCCTTTTGGCAAGGCAAGGACCAGTGAAAGATCAAGAGAATGAGTCGTTTCCAGAAGCCCAGTGGGAATATTCGTTCCTGGATCAGAACGGTGATCGCAATGTTCCGGTCAATCAATTATGGAGAATAGGTCCTGGAAGAGTGATTAATCACATCAATAGGTGTATCACGCTCCTCTGATCGTCCAAGCCGAGACGCGCAGGTATTGAAGGAGTCGTGGTGGATTCAACTTGCTGATCTGAGCGACAAAGGACAGCCTCAGTGGGCGAACATCTTATGTTGCTCTTCTTACTCTTGCTCTGGGCAGCCTTCCGTCGGCAATGGGACTTTGCCTTGATCCTTTATATGTGCATATCTACTCAGGGGCCTCTGTACATACATACCCACTGTTACCTGAATGTGCAGTTTTTCTTGTTTCTGGCTCTACATCTTATATACCCTACCACTTAGATGACTACAGGATTCTATCCATTGAACCTCATATGGGCCTAAATCGCACCGAATTGTCGCTGCTTCTGTGCTCTCCCCCTTCTAATCCCTTCGCCCATAGAGCTGGAGGCCGAGAGTGAAAGCCTGGGTTAATTGAACTAGCTTGAGCGTGCCTCATGCGCCAGGCCTCCTTGTTGCCGATCCAACAACAAGACACCAAGAAATAAGAGGTCCCGCGTGGACACTTGCAAAGGGACTCGTTTATATTTGATGATATCATAATTCTTTCTCTCGACCATTAACTCAGGGCATCGAGCTTCGAGATAACAGTTCAACACCGACATCCAAGTCCTCCAAGGACGACATTGCGTTCCAACAGAACTAATCGACGCATCATCTTGTCTTCCAGTCGTGATACTTCATGCTCATTAAGATAGTTGCCGCGCAGCGCTCGCACATATAGGCCAGCTGCGCAGGCTCTTTAGATATTCTAGGGCAATATTGCTTCTTCCCACAGGTTTTCGTGCGAACAAAGATTATATGGCCGCAAGAGTGGTTGTTGTAGAATTGGCGGCACATGGTGCAGGTAGCTAGCAGCCGTATAAGAGCCGATGAATTTGGTAGGGTCAATGCGTCGACTCCGTTTCGGTCGCCTTTGGTTTATGAACAGCTTTCCAGCTAGTTCAGCCAGCAAAATGAAGCTTTTTTTCAACAGAAGTTTCGACAGCACCTTCAATGCATGGGTAAGTAGTATAGAACACAGTCGTCCACTTAGTTCCCTCGGTGTTGTCCCGACACAGGTTGCCAATTTGTGCTCGCTGAGGATCGGCAGGCGAATCCAACCGCGTACTTATACTCCTCCAAGGATCACCGTGCGAGGAGACAATCGCAAACAAGGCCCTAGTAAAATAATGAAAATCAATGTAGGTAGTTGAAAGGACAAGGCGCATTGTTTTTACGACCCTACTTTGTTGTATTTGTCTGAAACTTGAACTCCGGAGTCTCAAGAAAGACGTAATAATCAAAGGGGAAAGTGTGATGGGCGCATATCGCCGTGCTGAACGACATTGCTTGAACCTATCGCGCGTTAAATAATGAAAATATATCTATTCTGTTTCAGCAGCATCAAGCAAAGCAAAATGAGTCTTTGATTCGCAGGTACTTATGTATTGCTTACAGGACCATAATCGTCGGGCCATACTGCACTCTCTCATCATCCTTGAGTCCAAACACGACCGGAGATGCTATGGAGTATATAAACATCCGGCTGGCAACTCCATCTCCAGCATAGGTATGTCGGAATTCACAGCAGCTTGTAATTATTGCTTCCATGCTTTGTACACAGATTTCGCGCCCCATTTCTGGCCTTTTCTCAACAGACACATACCTCTCCATTCTGGTTGATTCGGCGCGTTGACATAACGACTTGGCTCTATACAGAATCCTGACCTGGGCCCTCGTGCTGGCAAACCAGAAACCGCGGGGACGTTGATATATTTGCCAGTATAAAATTGAAAAGCTGGTTCGGTGCTGTAGACCTCCAGATGAAAGGAGGTTGTAAGATGTCTGAAAGAAGCAAGCAGTTTCATAGGCCGGGTACGTGTGTCTAGAGAGATAGACGATGGGTCGGTATCCATGACAAAACAGTCATCAATATCAGGAGTTGTCGCATTCATGAAAAACGGTTTTTTGACTTCTGTAGAAGTATACCGCTCAATTGTCCCGGTAGGTATACCCTCGGAGTCGATGGGAAGATATCTATCCGTCGCCAGCACTCCTTCAGTCCCATCTATCGTTGGTCGATCACCTAAATTAAAGTAACTATCATTTCTAGATCAGCTTTATTTCGTTGACATGCATGGGTGAAACGACCTGTTAAGCCCACTTGCCTATGATTTGTAACCCCAACGACAGTCTCTTCGCATTCGTCTCCTACAAATTCAACTTCATACTCAATCTCGAGAACAGTTTTCTGCGGCTGGCCTTCATTCTCTTCCTCGGCTGCAGTATACCACACTCTCAACTCAACAGTTCCCGGGTAGCCTTCTTCGCCATCCTTGCTAAGGTATTTGAACTCCAAGCCTTCTTTGCCGTTTCTGTTTACCGGTTTCGGGCCTTCGAAAATCTTTGTATCCCATCCTTCTTTTCCTCCGTGAAGGGAGTGCGGTCCCCTCGCAGTTGTGATATTATATGTCCTGCCGTTGACATTGTTGATGACTGCATCCTTCAACCGGTTCGTGGTGCGACCGATTGTGGCCCCGAAATAAGGAGTGTGGTACTTTTGATACAGCCTCTCCGTAGGGAAGCTTAGCACGATGTTTTTGCCTGCCACGCAGAACTCCTGAAGTATACCGCCGAGCGGGAGAAATGTAAATGATGCTTTCTCTTCCGGTGCAGACATTGTTCAGTAGAATATTCAATTCAGTGATTTTATGTAGGAGTCTCAACAACTCAAGTTGAGAGCCAGGGATTCTATCGCAAACTCAATGCACGGCGAACATCGCGTTGGCTAATATCTGATGGATAACACTCAAACTTCGTGTCGATCCCATGTTGTTTATCAAGTAACGACCCTTGGCTGAATTGATCCATCGAGCCGGTGGACGGTGGTTTGGTGCACACATGATGACGAGCACACCATGATGATCAAGACAAGCTTGTTTGCACTGTTTGGTCAACGACCACAAATGTTGCTAGAACAGACAAGACCTCCAGAGACATCCCCTGCACTGCTTTGTTTGCATATACACCTGTGAGAGAGCTCGCAAGATCAAGTCCCGAATCATACAAAAGGAAGAATTATCATGTCGATCAAGCTGTCTACTTCAATCTTCTACCTAGACACTTCAGGACGCATCAGCCTACAATGCAAAAGATAATTCAGGTTTGAAGTTCATTTCATTTCATAATCATGTCATAACTAGCTTCGAAGCTTGGTGGTTTTGTTCCCCAGCTTGATCCCAAACTCCCGTCGCTTTGAAAGTCATCGTAAAGTACACGGATATCATTCATGCAAAGTCCGTTTCTATTCAGAGTTTCCACCGCCGCTGGCAAGGCCACCCTTACGGCCCGCTTCTTTCGCACGCTCGCTTCCAGGTTCGAATGATCCGCTCGAGGCCTGACCTCCTTTCGAGGCAATTTCACGCTGTTGCCGCAATGGTTAGCAGATCTGAGAAAAGAAGTGATGGAAATGATGCGAGACAAACCTGCTTGTCGGGGTCCATGCTAGCAAATCCGCGGTTGCTTGTATCTCCGCCTGAGCCTCCGTGGCTGGCCTGACCACCCTTTTTCGCGATTTCGGAGACCTCCTCCTTGGGGCGGTTGGCGAAATTTCCGGGGTTGGTGTTGTTGGTCATTTTGTAGTATTGTTTGTGTATAAGGTTTCAGTGGATTGATGAAGGCAGTATTTTTTCAGTCAAAACTTCGTGATTGATTTGATTGAAGGAAAAGAAACCCTCTACTCAAGGGCTGCAACTACTTACTTATATAAACGAAGCTCAGTCAAGCAACTGGCCCTGCCCTGGGATCCCATGACGTCAGGGGAACGTAGAACTTGGTCTGAGCGGAAGGGGAATATCAAGGACATCTGGGTTGAATTCCCTTGAGCAACCATTCAGATTAGTGGCCACTGATGATGCCCTGGGTTTATGATGTCTGCCAAGCCCTCAATTGGCATTGATTCAACGTACAGACAAGCTCTGTTTGCTCTCAAAGTTGAGTAAATCTACTGTACATACAATTTCGCCAGCAATGAGCCAACTTCCTGTGCGGAAATGGCTCAAGTCCCGGTATGTGGCTGGTAGAAGCACATAGTGCACGTTTGTACCACATCGTATACTGACGATAGTGTGATTCGAGCCCCAAGATTGGCATTGCTACCGCCGTCATTAAGCTCCAAGGTCCAATCGCAAAGATTCCTGCTGCCAAACCTATGCCTTTTCGGCCTTGATTCACTAGCAATGTTGGCAAGATCCACTCGGCCTTCAAGCTCATATTCCCCGGCCCTCTAAATCAATGCTATCAGAGTGGCCAACCAGTTCCATCTTCATTACACAGTAATGTGAGGCAATGGACTCCTGGGGTTGTACTCTGTATTCTATGATGTATCTTCTCCACAGAATGATTCTCAAAAGCTTATCACAGAAATGATAAAAATGGATATAAACAACAACTAATGAATGACTCAATGAGTTCAAACAAGACTTATGATGTATAGAGTGAACCTAAGCATAGAGGATACATGCAGCTCTGTAGACTCCCACCACAACTTAGCTGAATTACACAGTAATTCAGATAACCCAGAATGGACTAAGTTGTTGGGGATATGCGCATACTGTGTTGGGGCAGACATCCAGAGCACAGCTGATGTTGAAACATTATCAATTTCATGTTTTAGGCAAAACATGCGCAGATTGACAATGATTGCTGCATGATATGATGCCAAGTGATACCACTTGACATAAGTATGTATTATAACTTCATTGCCCACAAATTTTGCAGACAGCCATCAAAATATGTTGATATAATTGTCTCTCTGACAGCAACAACGGACCAAAACCTGGTTGTGTGATTTCTTGGATATACAATACTCAGGACTCTGAGCAGTCCCATGAACCCGTTGACACAATGTTTGCATGCTAGGGAAAACGTTAGTTCCGGTCTAGGTCTCGGCCACCACAAATGATATAAATATGCCACATAAAGTGTATTCGAAAAGTGATGCTCAAAACAAGGTATGTTGGCAAAGTCCAATGGACATTTCGCGTAAAAGAATTTAACCTGATCATGCTAGAATAAAATTGTCAATTTATACCGCTTGTGAACTTCAAACCAGGTAGGCGGTAGATAGTGCAACAACATAAGCCATCCACAGATGCCATGGGGCTTCTGGGGTAGCATATAGGGGGCCCTGGGATGCCTAGTTATCACCCGAACAGGGAGGCCGAGCACCCCCAACGAGCTTCTGGACAATGTGGTAGATGCACGCCCAAATCATCGGGGTGATGTCCGACCTCAGGTAGCTTATATCCCCTGATCGCAAAATTTGATGTCCATCCGATTTCTTGCTTCCAAAAGCGAATATGTGTAAGAATGGAAATGCCTTTCGGGAGCCCGCTATTCAAACGCAGCGCAGTGTGTCACAGTTATTGTCCCCTGAGTAAGGCACTGGGCTCTTGAAAACCACACAGGCAGGCCGAAAGAGTCCTCGTCGATCAGTCGTGCCCTTCTTACCTAAGACAAGTGTATCAATGCCGCGCAACAGCTTGAATTCTCGAATACGGTGACGAGCCTCAACATAGAACGCACCTGATGTCATTCGGTAGGCGTTTTGAACTCATGGAGTCATATGAGGTTTTTGCCTGGTATCGGTAAGTCAAGGAGAGTGATATGCGAGCAAACAATATTGCGCTCTGAAAAACTGACCCTGAATCTGGCCCTGCGCGGTCTGTCGCTTCGTAGGTTGTCAGAAAGCAATGTAACCGTTGGGAGAAAAACACACGGTAGTACCAGCACGCCCGCCGTAGTCAGTTATGTCGTGGCTCAAAACGGGTTTAGCTTCATCGCAAAGTAGAAGCAACCTGCAGAAAGCCCTAATTTCCCTGTTCGGTCAAGAGTCTCACCCGCTCATGAAACGACTTCCCGTCCTTATTATTCTCCAACTGAAAGGAGTTCTATTCTGGTGGTTCATTCTTCACGGAGACATCTCGGACACATTCTCCTGCCCGTTGTATTCAGGACTTGTCAAGTCAAATCCTTGTTCCATTCAACAAAGTCATGCTGATCTCGGCCGCGGCTTTTCTTTTTTAAGGTTCTCGATCGGCGATGGGCTGACTTGCATCAAAATGCGAAAACAGTCGAAGGGCGCCGGCACCGCATCGCACCCTGGCCAGAAAACTAAAAGGGACCGGGACAACGACTTGAATCCAAATCATGCCGTCATCTTGAAAGAAGCAAGCAAGACAAGGTAAAAAGGAAAAGGAAAAATTTCCACTCGGGCATTTTCTGAAGAAAACGAACTGGCCCGCCTAGATTCTCGGGATATCGGGCTTTGGAATCAAGCTACACTTCTCCGTGTATATGAGCCGTTGCTCTACGGCCTACACTTCAGAGGTCCCGGAACCATACCTGGGAACTACGTAGAGTCGGCGATATCAATCGGCGACTCGGGTCTCGCTTCATACAAATGAGAGCTCGCTTCGAAGCCGTTTTCATCGGGAGGTTGAATGCCGGCAACTCAAGTACCTGATACGTACTCCGTACTCCGTAGGGAATTCTTACAATGAACCCCAAGCCCCGATGACACGCGACAACCAGCATCGCGAACTCGAGGAGGTCATTTTTTGAGTCATTTTCTGCAGTTGGAAAAGGACTCCTAGCCTAACAAAGTCCTAAAAAGGAAAAAAAGAAACGTTTTCCTATCCTATAACTAGCTAACTTATAGCAAAGTCTCGTCCAAGGAGAAACGTTCCTCGGAGAAGAGACCCTGGACTAAGTAACTAGACTAACCCCGGGTTTTCTAGAAGAACAAAAAAACCCACCCACCGTAGGGCAAGAATACACGCAGCTCCAAAACAGATTCCAATTGCATGCATGCAGCTAGCTAGCTAGCTTTCATTCATAACTAGTTACCTAGGTCAAGGCAGCGGATTAGTCAATTCGACCGCAGAAACTGCTAAATTTTCTCCTCCTCCGTGCTAGTTACATCACGCTTTTATACTGTATTGTACCTTAACAAACAGCAAGCTCTCTTTAGCGAGCTAGTTACTACGTCACAATGAAATGCAAACCCGTACAAGCAACAACGCTCAGTTAGCTAAACAAAAACTATACAACGAATAACAATGCGGGAATCCTTGAACCCTGGGCATTCGGAATTTCGGCCGAAGAAAGCTGTGCGCATTTAGCCTGACAAAAAAGGAGATTCCTTATTGCCGATTACAACTACCCCCTTCCAACACTAAAAACTCTTTTTAAGATCGTTTATCATCAGCATCATCGATTCGTGTTGGTAATACTGTACGTCGGCTGAGAAATTCTCCATGACTCGTAGTAATAATATTAAGCACCCCCATGTATGTTATGTATTAAAAAAAAAACAACGGGCGGTGAGATAGAAAACGCAGAGTGAGAACACCACCTGGTCACCTTGGTAACTCACTGCTATAACCCCCAAGCCCTGCACCATAATTACAACCTCTCCTTTCCCACTCTGTCGCTGTGGGGGTTGGATAACGTATCGTATTATATACATCATCCTCCCAGAGATAATCATTAATCAATGTCTTACTATACATTAAGAGAAGAATTGTACTTGTATCCTGAACTGGGAGAAATATATTCGCAGACTTCAAGCCATCGAGGGAGTGTTTCGATGAGTATGAAGATTTTATGCCATGCCCTTGACTCCCCTGCCCTTGAAGTGTGGGAGTCGAAAATCCGGGGCAATGGCAGGGCAGAAGCGGGTGAAACTGGACAACAATCAAAAAAGGGATGCCAGGGTGTTGCCTTGAGCTCAGTAACAAGAAGAAGAGACAGGCAAGGTTGTTGTTGTGTAGTTCATTAGCTAGCTTATGTGGGGCTGATGGATGTGCCCCTCGCTTCGCCTCATTGATGAATCATCTATCAGTGTGATTTCTCAGCCCTGCAAGCACATCATCAGAGACAATGCTGGAGGATGCGCAGTGTGCCAAAAAAAAAGATATCATCTTGGCAAAGTGGAGTTTCAATAGTGTCACAAAAGATATTTTTACAAGAAGGATAATCAATCGAACGGGTATCAAGAGAAGGGTGAAAATTGAAGGAAATGTCGGATCCAAGAATTAAACATTCAGCCGCAAACCCCGCTATGCATCATGTAACTTAGCAATTGGAAGAAAAAAAGAAGGACAGGATTAACACTGCTTCACCAGCTCGGTGAAGTTCCTGAATAGAATACAGGAGCAACCTCACCCAAAGAGGGCGCAAGACCACGATTGCAACAGCAATCTTGTCGGTCAGATCGGGCTGGGGTTAAACAGCTTTTGGAATTCTTCATCCATCCAGTCTGTTTGCCCGGTGAAGGAATTCACGGTGTGCGCTAATGAAGTAGGAATTGCCGCCGCGGGTCGTTGGAAGTAGTCCATTGCGTCCCCCGACAATGGAGGATCGAATCCATGTATCAGTCCTGCGGGCCCCATATCTAGCCCGTTACCGTGGAGCTGATCCCACGACGACTGTCGCGGTAAGCCAACAGTCGACGCTGCAATCATGGCTTGTCGTTGCGTAAAGGATGCTGGCGCTTGCGGACCATATCCTGACTGGTGGACGTGAGGATGCGGTGGCGGCGCTGATTGCTGTGGTATTGTTCGGTGGCATTGTATTGTTGGTACCCTTTGTTGGGGTGCCATTTGTTGTGTTCGGGGATAAGGGCTATAATTCGGAGGTGTGGGAGGCATGTTGTTCCTTGAGAAAGGTCCACCGTCTTGCATACTCTTCGCAAACGTAGGCGAATAGTCACTACTCGAGGACGAATCTCGGCGCTGCATAACCCCTGAGCCACTGGCGAGCAACCGTTGTTGCAATGCAGCCAGGTCCTCCTCAAAAGGTTCTTCTGCTGACTCTCCGTCCTGCTTCAGGGCTCCTAGGCCCTCGAGTATATCGTGCGTCAAGGGACGACCGTTGAGCTCTTTAAGGGGCTCGCCCGGCCAACCCTCCCCGTCTCGGGCGCGTTTGTACAGTTGTTGGAGACCAGCCACCAACTGTTTCTGCTGCTCTTCCAGCATCTCGACGTATCTGAAGAAGAAGAAGAAAATCATGTTACTCAAACAAATCCCCAGCCTCATAAAATCAACAAACTTGGGCGAGAACACTAAGCTTACCCTTTTGGGTACACCTTGTCCTGTGCCTTCTTCCGCTCCCCAAACTTACATATCGTATTATCCGTCTTACACCTCTGGCATGGACTGTTCCCATCGCACTAACAGCAAGATGATCAGCACCTGATCAACAGTGGATGAACAAAGCGTGTAAGGGTTGGGTTGCTAGATTCACCTTGGATTTCTTCATTCTACATCGGTCACAAGCTTTGCACACTCTCTTCCGCCTATTATCATCAGACCCTGGGGTGTCTGATGACATCGGTGACTGTTGGGAGGACATGGCAGTAGTGGGGGAAGATCGGAATGCGAGATCACTCTGCCCCGAAGTATCCTTCGATTGACCGGACCCGACGTGGGACAAAAGCAAAAAAACCAAAGACAGGCAACAAAAGCAGATGCTGAATCAGTGAACGCGCTTTAATAATAATCGATATTATTCCCCTTCTTCGTTATTGCAATTCAAATTCCCCCCTTTCTCTCTTCCGGGTTGGGAGCCGGAATGGTATCAGGGGAACAGTTAAGGTTCGCAGTGTCTCCGACGTGAAAGGTAGTTGAGGTTTGTGCTGGCTGAACTGGAGTTGCAATGCGCTCTGGGCAAGCAGGTAAGGGACGACGGGTGTATCGTGTGGCTGAAGAAGGGACGACGACACTAAAGCACTTCAGGAGGCTTTAAGGCAAGGCGGAGCAATTGCTTGATATTGGCTAATTCAAAAGCAAAACAGCGTGCATAGTAGTAGGTAGGTAGGTAGGTGGGTGGGTATGATGCAAAACGAGGAGCTATCCTGTCATGTCATCTATGACAAGGTGATATAAATGGTAGGCAGGGAAGCTTGTCCTGTTAGGGGGGGGTATCAGAAGTAAGAAGCAAGATAACATCGCTCAACAAGATTTTGTCTGCGGAATAACAAGCAGAGCAGAAAGTCTAGGTGGGCTCATGAAGACTATTATATCACAACAAACTGGAGAAAGAGTTTTAGTCATGGTGCAGGGCGAGCAAGCCAGGATCATTGATCAGACGAACTCAACCTATCATAAGGGAACTGTATTTGCTCTCGAGACCTGGTTGACGGGAAGCCAAAATAAAAAGCCAATAATTTGTTTAAAAAAGGAAAACAATTTTTTTTTATGAAAGGTTGGATGCACATACATACAGTCAATTGGCTTTTCTGCGAATGTCCGTGGAACCGGGGGAAGCATGGCATGGCCCCGTTTTGACAGGCCCGGAGTGGGCAGCAGACAAGCAGACTTGGAATGTTTGGTCCCATTTTGGTTCTTGAGAGTTCCGTTTCTTCTTTTTTTCTTTGCCAGGATCCCGAGTTTCCCATCTGACCTGGGGGGGACCTGTACGCAGTATTTTACACAGTATGTATGTACGTTATTTTTCACCGATCTTTGCTTTTCCTTCTCCAGCTCTTTTTCGAGTCACAAGATTCTCGGCGTTCTTCAGAAAACCCTATCTTTGATACCCCCTGAGATGGTGCGTGTTTGGCGACCTCAGCGGAGAGGGATTTGTTGCCGAGCGGAACTGCAGATCGCCGTCCGCAAAATAATCGAGAAGACTTGCCCTCCAAGCTTCTTGGGAGCTGAGAGAAGAGCAAAGAGATCTGATGACTATTGTGCTCATTAACCAGGTTAGCGCCTGTTGCAACATTGTTTGGGAGAGGAAATGAAAATTACCCTCTGCTTTAGTTACAGTGGTAGTTACTTCATAGAGCTACTAATTTACAGCTACTGCGAAGAGTGCGCCTCGGGATCTTATCCCGTAACTATCTGATGCCATCATGACGGCCAGCTCACTGGAGCTCAGTTTGCAACTACTAAACCAACTGGCTGGGGGCTGGGAGGACGAATCTGCGCGCATTCTGGAGCAATTCACATCACCGACTCCGGTGCGGAGACGGAGCAATACATATCATTACGACGTTATCAACCAACTGCTGTAATTTTCATCGTATTATACACTTGGCTCCGTCCGATCTATGTTAGCCATGTGTTTGTAGGAACAGAGTGAAAACCCACCGGTTTCCAGGGCCGGAACTGAGGAAAAGCTTTTCGTCTTGATATATCCAGACTCTCTTGCAGCAAGATTGCAATTCAACATCATTCAGGTTTGATCCTCGAACAAACACATGTGCCAAAAGGCCTTCGGTTCGCGGAAAGTGACAGTATTCATACAGTTACTCCGTATGCAGTGGTTTTCAATACCGGAGGTTCCGACTTCGAGTTCCTCCGTGATGCTGTCAGCATATAGTCAAATCACGCCCGGACTTTACGCAGCTAAACTCTTCCTCGCAATGTCGAAAGTCCGAGGGGATAAGACAAACACTGGGCTGGGCTTGGCTGTCGAGATCCAACCCAAGGCAGCAGAATTAATTCCCCCCCAGAGTTCGCGAATACGATCAGCTCCAACGGTAAGTGACTACCATAGGCTATCAAGGCGTGTCCAGACCGTGCAACTGTGCGTACGAATACCTTGGAATGGAATCATCCTCATCGCACTGGTTGCCCGATTGGGAGCTGCTGCTGTAACCAACGCACAAGAACTCGACGATCTGCTGCGAATCATTGATAAAAGGGACAATAATGCCGCACCTTGAGCTTCAAAAGCTGACGGGGCTGAATCTCAACTTACATGGAGCTTGCCTGAACTACCTAACTAGTGATGTTGGAAAACGCGCCCTATGGCCGTAGAAGCCAGATTGTATAAATATCTATGCACGGCCATCCCCCTAACGTGGCTCAGATTGACTCATCATCAGCAATTCTGACACATCGCTTAGCCGCATTGGGCAAATTCGACGCACTTTTGTCGGGTTCTTGCTCCCCATCATCATGCAGTCTACTCCTTCGAGATAACAACTTGTGGCTTCAATTGATTAATGATCCAGGACACGGAAACGCAAGCAGCGGGGCGAAGCAAGCAATCTCCTGAATGTTTCGCAAACATCAAAATGAAGGAAATGCTCGCCCATTTTGCATATTTCAAAGAGATGCTCGGATTGGGATGGATTATGCCTGCATAACTTGGATTATTCAGCATTTGTCAAATTCCGCTGCCCCCACTCTGCATTGGCATTTCTGATTGGTTCGGTCTCGCACACCCCGCTTGGCTTGCTGACTAATCACGATCGAGCTCCCCCCACGCTTGCCTTCCCGTGCCAAGACCCACGGTGGTCGTGATGAATGTTGACGGCTTGAAGTGCTGAGTCTGCTTCTCATTCTCGCATCTTTGTCTTCTCTTCTGCCTGAGATACATCGGCCGTGTATTCTGCAAGATCACTGACTTATCAGCACGGCCACAATATAAACGGCTTGGACGCTGATCCGGGCTCCGTCTGCCGTTATCCACAACCCATAACCCACTCTTCTCCAAGTGGGAACTTGGAAGGGTGTTCGAACCACCGGCAGATCGGCTGAGAAAGCTTGACGGCAGCTAGTTATTCTCACATGTGGCGTCGGTTCCCTGCATGACAAACCCATTTTTTGCTTATATATCGATTGTCGGCACTGTCTTCAACCAGCACACTGCTTGCAAATTGCAAAACTGCGAGCTTGGAGATCGGGTTGGGACCTACGAAATGCGAAAGGGTATCCGCGGCAATGAATCTCCACGTCAACCAGGATAGAGCAGTCTAACACAGTCCCGCTGTTTTCTGTGCGGCTATTATTGGCACCTATACGCCCACGAGCCACAGACAACTTCACCAGATCTGCTCTAGCCTTTTAGATCTACGTTCCAGTGTCACCGTCACACCAGGTTCCATTGCATACGTTCAATACAATCACGGAGTGCCGTCGTGTGCTTCTCGAAGTTTTCCTTGTTGGAACAGAAATTATTTCGCTTTTTTTATTGCAACTGTCATAGACATCTGCTTTCTCAGGCTCAGATGCGATGGCAGCTGTCAGGTTTTGCCAATCGACGCGTTACTGGACCGTTCGATCTGGTTCTTAATTTCCACATGGACATGTCTCCATGATGTCACACTGAATTGAATACCTTTTTTTCAATTTTTTTTTTTTTTTTCATGGATCAGATCAACCCCATAGTTCAGCTCAGCGCCGAGGCAACATGGAAACCAAAAGCTATGACGATAAGGCGGAACTGGGCTTTTGGAATGGCTTTCCAGTTCGTGCAAAGTCAATTGTCGAGAATTCTTTTCCACAGAATTGACTGTGAACTGGCCAATCTTATCCAGGGAATCCCAGCAACTCGGGCACCTTTGTCTAAGTTAGAGCATCCGGGAATGTTAATTATGAGCCAAGTTTTCATGATTTCCCTGCTCTAGTCATCGAGCTTGAGCCACACTTGACTTCTCCGTATATACGGCCGCCGCGCTTACCACTATTTGCAACGGCTTGAAATAAGCTGGGCGTCCCGTCTAGCCCTAAGGTGGGGCCTACTTCCTTGCTGCTTGTGTGGGTTTAAACAGTATACAAGTTTGCATCCTGAACATTAACTGCCTCTTATTACCAGAGATGATTGATTGGGAAGGTTGAGATAACCACAAAAAGTCTTTTGACTTGGGAATGGTCACTGAATTCTAGTTTCTCTGGGCGAGAACGGTCTCTGAGCTCTGGCAAAAGCCGGTTTGGACTTTTGAAACCATATGCCCAACCATGCTTTAAAGCACCTTCACAAAGTCGGGGTCATTGCTTGTTTGACTTGGTTCATCGACTGATTCTCCATGCTCCCCAGCCATCATCGCTCCATTTCTTCTTGCTTGCAGGATTTGCAAAGATTCTATGGGTAGACAACAGAAGGGATGATCGAGACTCAGAACAGACTTTTGGACATCTCTCCTTGCTCACTGTGAGGAAACAGGTAAGGCACTGGAGTTCATTTAGAGCCCTGTCATCGGGTCTTCCATCTGTCTTAGTTGCTACTTATTTGCAGCTCTCCATGACTTCTAATGAATAGAGAATAGAAACCCATGCCTGATTGGATATCATTAGATTGGACTGTGTTTTATGATTCTTGGTTCTTGTCAACGAGGGAGTGCATGCAGGAGCCTTGAGTGCTTTTTGGCTATATTGGTCGAATACTGAGTGTCACTGCAATTCAATTGATGGGTAAATCGCCTTCATAGCAGGTTTGATATTGGCCTTCGGGACCGCTGGTGTGATATCAGTGTCACCACCCCAGGAGACCCAATTTAATCACTTGTATCATTGGGAATTGAACTGATCACAATCCCGGTTTCCATCTGGGGAGGCAACAAATCGTTCCCAACACCACCCATTGGAGTCAGGGTTCAGGAGGGCCTCGGGGGACACCATTTCTTGAGAACTTCCCTACACCCTGCCCTCTAAAAGCGTCGCAGTCTTCCACTGCAGTCTTTGAAAAGCCCCAAATTACCAACATCTGCCGAGTAACGTGGGAACACATATTCTCTGTGGATAAGCCCGTGATACCATCCAGTCCATCTTCGATGAGTTCCCTGCAATTAGAGACTGCAGTATTTCAGAACAATCACTGTCTGGTGTGTTGTGTTTGAGGACCAAACGTGGTATCTTCGAAAGGTGCTGGCTTGCTTAGCTTGTCTCTAAGACTTATTCATATCCTCGTGGAAGCCAGCTTGCTTCAGTATCTCCTTTACCCACCGGAATGCCTTTCCACCACCCTAAGCCAGAAAAATATTCCCCAGCAAAAGTCGAACCCAATTTTTATTTCTTTTTTTAAGGTTGAGCCCCAGAGAACTTGGCACCAGAACGTTTAACTTAACCCAAAATTCGGTAGTGAAAAAAGCGAAACCACTCTTCGGATCGCCGGGATTCCGCCTACCCGTGCACGCGCGCCCGCGCCCGCGAGATCGGGAAGTTTGCCCAGGAAGCGTCCCGAGCGCGGAGTAAAAACATAATACACAACGTCGAAATATGCAACAGAGAGATCTGGGAAAGCCCACACTTGTCTAGAAAACCATTACGGAGTACAAGACGACGGGCAATCGGCCAAGACCAAGAGAGAAGGTCAGAATTCCCCATCTGCATGCATGGCATTGGAAAGCAAGGTGCCTATGGTATTAACCCAGGATGGGTTGTCAGGAATTTAAAAGCCTGAAAGCAAAGTATCTCGGCTTTCAACTAAAACAATGTTAACAATTGGGTTTGATAAAAAAACAATCTCTTGCATTTCTAAGATTGGGGAATGCAACAGTTGAAGAAGAATGGAACAACATCCATGCCGCATAGGCTATGAAACCATCATGTTATAAGTGAATAAGACAAATTGACAGAAGATTAGCTGTGGAAAAAAGAAGAAGGCAAGCTGCAACCATAGCAGAGCCAGAGAAAAGTGGTAAAAGGAAAAAAAGAAGTACTATAAGTTACCTGCACCCGACCAGGTAAATAAAACACCTTGACCCCATAACCACCGTCCATCAACAATCCTCCAACTTGAGCAGAAAAGCGACAGAGAACAAGGCGCCGAAAAACCCCAACTCCGCTTTAAACCTCGACTTCAACGCACAAACCACCACCGCCGCCACCACCATCAGACGTCCCCGTCCCATCATCTTCATCTTCCTCCCCATCATACCCGTTGGGAGTCTCGTCTCTTCTCCGGCCGTAACTTTCTCGTCGATGCTGCTGCCTCTGGGAAGGCTCATAGTCCCTACTCTCCAGCACCATTTCGCCATGCCTTTCGTCACCATCGAGATCCGTACCGGTATCCGGCGTCTGGCTCTGGTTCTGGCTCTGGGTATCGTTGCTGGGCTTATTCCTATTCCGCACCGACTTGGCATGTGAAGACTTTGCCTCAACGACGCTTCCACGCCCTTTTCGATCATCGGCACCATCGAGCGCGCCCGGCGGCGGGCCAGGAGGGTTCGTATATCCCTTAGACAACCTTTCCCGCTCCAGCGCTGCCCGGAGCTCTTCGTTTTCCGCACTGCGTTCTTCCAATCTCTTCCTAGCACCGGAACGATCAAGCAGCCTAGCCTCGCGCTCGGCTTTCAACCGTCGCTCTAGTTCGCGAAGACGGTGGATCCATTTTTCCTCTGACCGATCGCTCCCAGATGGCGTGCGGTGCGACTGTGGTGGCGCGGGCCCGGCTACCGCACTCGGTGGGTTGTTTGTTAGCGTTGTCGACGAGGAAAAGTATTGATGAGGCTGAGGGATCCCAGAGGTTGTGCCGCGCGTCACGATACTGCCACTGCGCTCAGATCGTGGATTGGTATTAGCTGCTGCGGCAGCCGCAGCTGGTCCACGAGACCGAGAATGCGACTGCAGCAGATTAAGTTCGGCTTTGAGTAGCCTGTTCTCGCCGCGCAGTTTAGATACTTCTGCATTAGTTGAGTTGGAAGACAACGGGCGTTTCTGTATCCTCAACTGATGCGCCAGCTCTTCCAGCCGGTCAAGCTTCTTCAGTCGAATGCTGAGTGTATGCTCAAGGTTCTGGTATGCTTTGGTCAAATCACGCTCCACGGCTTTGACACGCCCCTTGAACCCATTGACTAAATGCTCCATAGTTTTCACAGCGAGGAGCAAATTCTTGCTGAAACCAGGCCAAAAGAGCATGTTTCCAATGACCTCCTGGCTTGGCAGGTTGCCATTGATCAAACTATTCGAGTGCGCCCAATCAGGTCCACACATGGCCGATATCCTTTTCCAAAGAGTAAGGAACATAGCATTCCGCTCACTAAGCTGATCCTTGTATTGCTGCTCAAGTGTACCAAACCGCTTGCGATCCTGGCCACGGGCAAGTTCCAAGTCAGAAATGCGTGTGTTGCTCTGGACAATTGTCCGCGAGGCCTGTTGATGGGATTTCAGAGCCTGCTCGAAAGAATGCTTATCAGCACGGTGGGCCTGGCGCTCTCGTTCGAGGAGCTCGCTTAGTTTTCGTGTCTCGAGACCATGGCTCTCCAAAAGAGCATCGCGATTTCGGAGAAGAGCCTCCTTTTCGTCCAGAGTTTCACGAGTACTCTGCAACTCAAGTGTCGTTGACTCCAGTTCCTTTTGCAGCTTGGTAATTGATAACAGCAAACTCGACCGCGTTCCATTAAGGTCACCTAGCGCTTCTCGAAGGCTGCTCTCAAGCTCGAACAACCTCTCTCTCCAAGTATTTGCTTCAATCTCCCTCGCTGAAAGAGCCTTCTTTAGTTTGCGAATGTCATCCCTAGCCCCAGTATTCTCGCGGTTCAACTCATTCATGATTCTTTGGACCTCTTGCTTCTCCTTACCGCCAACAACTTCCCGTTGGTGTCTCTCTTCCGCAAGGCGGTGGTCAAGTTCTCTGGTCTGGTCCTTCTCGCTATGTAGGTTTATTTGCGTTGTCTTTAGTTCAGACTCTAAATCGCCAATCTTGATCTTGTCCGCATCCTGCTCTTCACGAAGGAAAGCGATTTCGTTCTGGCTGGATTCAAGCTGCACCGTAAGCCGCTGGACTTTACTATTGGACTCGAACAAATTCTTCTCTAGCGTTTCAAGCTCCCGATTCGTATCTTCTAGGTCCTGCTGGACAACTCTGTATTTTTGCAGATTATTCTGGGCATCTTCTTCAAGCCTGAGAATGCCCTCGTTGGCGGATCTCATCTCGGCTTGCAAGGCTCTCAGGTTTTCTTGCTGGTTTCTCAACTCTGTCTCCATTCGTTGGCCTTGGTCTACTTTCACATCTAGTTCGTCTTCTAGAGCGTTAAGCTCTTCTTGTGCTTCCGCTTTCAAAGCTTGTAGTTCAGCTTCTCTCTCTTCAGCAAGTTGTATAGCCTGATCACGCTCAAGCTGAAGAGACTGAAGCTCCTCTTCCGCCCGATCCATGTCTTCCTGGTATGCACGCTCCATTGTCTCAATCTCGCTCATATATTCATCGAGTTGGGCTCGGAGACCTTGATTTTCAAGTTTAAGGGTCGAAACATGGTCGCGGAGTTCACCATTTTTCGTTTCGAAAGATTCGCGTTCGGTATCGCTCATACGGGAGGCTCTTGTTCCGTCACTCGCCCGCGAGGCGGATCTATCTTGGGCTCTGGATGCGGAGCGTTCGAAAATACTATCACCCGCGATTGAACGTCCATCAAAACGTCGTTGGAGTTTTAATTCCTCGATTTCTTGGTAAAGGCGTTCCTTTTCACGGTTGCGTGAAGTAAGCATGGATGTTTGAGCGCTGACCTCTCTACGGAGTTCCGCGTTCTCTTGCTTCAAGAGTTCTACCTCAACAAGCGTACTGCTGGTTGCGGTTCCTCGTGTAGCAGCACTACGGGCACCGTCCCTTTCAAACTCCGGATGCGAGATGACGGAAGACATGCCTCGTCGCCGAGTACTTCTCGAGTGAGTCGTGGAAACCGCATCACCTCTCGTGCGTAATAGTTCGTCTCGAAGTTGTCGATTTTCTTCCTCAGCCTGTTCTCGAGCAGCAGTCTCTGCATCGAGCATGTCTTTCCACATGTCCTAAACCACATATTTCATTAGCCACGTGGCTCAATAAACTCATTGAAAAGGTGTTGGGTGAATGCGGTGTCAACTCACTCTCTCCTCTCTAGCCCCGGCATCGGATGCAATAACTCTCCCATCGCTCAAAGTCTTGACCATTTCTGCCAGTCTTCTCTTCTCACTTTCCCTCGCAATGCTTTCAGATCTCAGCCTTTCAATCTCCACTTCGTAAATCTCAAGTCTCTCACGCAAATACGTAAGTTCTTCTTCCTCCATTGTCGCTCGCTCCTCCTCGGGACCCGACGCACCCTCGTCTTTACCCTCACCTTTCTCCCCTTCACCACGGTCACGGAGCTGCTTCTCCAGTTCACGAAGCTGTTTTCTCAAGGCTTGATTGTCCTTTTGCAGCTTCAGTTTGTCAGACTTCAGCTCCACGTTCTCAGAAATCATTTCCTTGATGCCTTCCTCCGAGCGTTTGTTCAAAGCTTCATTGAGAAAGTGGATGCGCATTTTCAGGTCAAAATTTTCTTTGGAGAGTCTATCAATTGTGCTGCTTTGTTCTTTGAGTGTCATATTCTTTCCACGACTGAAGCCAGGAGTCGGTGCACCACGCTTATCAGGCGACAAGCCAAGATTTAGATTACTCTCACGGAACTGGCGAGCAAATGTACCGGGAACTTGAATATCTTGGACATGCTGAGCGATAACTGTATCGGTTGGCAGTGGCAGGTCAACCGCTCTAGCTTTGGGAGTTGTGGGAATATTATCGTCGCCTTCCGTCGCCTTTCCCGACGATGTTGGCCGAGAATGTGATGCTGCATCTTCCTCGTCTAGCGTGTGCAAATTTGTCTCCGAAATTCCATTGAAGGCTCTCCTATCAAGCGGATTTTCGTCGCTGAAACCCGAGATCCCAGACGCCATGCTACCTAAGCTCGTTGATCTGGATAATTCTCTTTTCGGTCTTCTATCGCTATGAGGCCTGAGGTCATTGTTCGCTGGTACCGCTCCTCCGGATTGTAAAGCGTAATCTACACCCATATTAGCATCACTGGAAGTAGTATCCGTATTCACCGACGAAGTCGAGTAACGATGAGACGACTGTCTGCTAGTCAGAAACTTGGGTCTGTTCCGTCTCCGGTCCGAAGCAGTGGCCGTCGTAACTTGTGAACGGCCAGTTTCGCTTGTGTCACCATCCGTAAGTTCACCGCGCCGTGAATTTGATAGAGATCGCGATTGCGAAAAGCTACGTCGCTGAGACGTCCTACTGCGCCTCGGTGTAGCTTCCATATCGTCTGCGTCTGGATATGCATGGTTTCCGGACTCGACGTCTTCTTCTTCTTCTTCTTCTGTGTAATTCTTTCGATTTCCACCACCTATACCCGTCACCGCTGAGAGCGCGCGCGATACCGTCCTAGCAGCTGCCGCAACCGTCGGGGACGAGGAGAGCGTCTCTAACGACGTGGTATTAACCGAACTTTCGGACCTGGTCGATGGCGTAGGATTAAACCCGCGCGCAGTTTCCTCCTCCTCATCTTCGAAAAGCAGCGGTGGCTCCAATCCGACATTCTGTTCTTCCGACTTGAGAGGTTCGTGCGCGTGTGTGCGCGTCGCTCGAGAGGAGGATGGAGATGGGCTACGCTGCTCTTTTCCCGGTGAATCGTCGGCTGGATCGACACAAACAAGATACGTATCGTCTGCACCAATGTTACCATCACCGTCGCCCACTCGGAGGGCCGATGGCTCCGGTAGAAAACTAGACTCCACGTCTAACAGTCTGCGGTGCATCTCCCTTTCCTCCACTGCCGTTCGATTGGGTATACTAAAGTCGCCGTCATCATCGTGGTCATCGAAATTGATGAGATTTTGCGCTATGCTATCGTCGTTTGATATATGGATGGCAGGGAGAGGTAAAATGCTACTTGAATCGTAATCGCTCTCTGGCGCAGGATCGGGCCTGTTGGAGTCGTCGGCGGCGGCAGGGTAGTTGGGATGTTGGCGCGGCGACAGGGGAGGCGAAGAAGGGGGAACTGACGTCGCTGGATGGCCTATACTAGCCATAGCCAAAGAGATTATTAGATCGCATCCGTCCTCGCTAAGGCCAAGCTCCTCCAGCTCGCGGTGTTGTGGTTGAACTACATTGATATGCACGAAGTAAATAAACCACTAAATCCGGGTTCGGGGGAATAAAAGTTCCGGCAGTACTCCGTACATCGGTTTCATCTGATTTAGCACATCAAGGGATGCTTCAAGTCCACAGTCTTGGGGTTTCTTATGCGAAGCATTGGAGGCAAGGAGGCATGTTTGCGAATCTTAAGAATCCTCTCAAACAACCCCTTCAAGAACCTTTACAGAACATCCGACACAGCCAAGGTAATAGTTCTTGTAATTGAATTTGACATATCTCATTCTTCGTTTCGGCCATATATACAAACGTGATTGAAAGCAATGTCTGGTATTACGTATTAAAATGCAGTAGCGAAAAAAAAGCAACAAAGAAAGAAAATATATCAATCGTGAAGTAATGCTGGGCATAAGGCATGACACGCGTTGAGAGTCAATCATAAGGAAATCTCAACAGTCAGTGGAGATTGTGAAGAACAAATTGAAGCGGTAGCAGTGGTCCATAGCCGAAAAAACACTGCGCTCAATAAGAAAAACGATTTGTGCCCGTGTCATGAAAATAGTGCTAATTTTTTAAAATTCGAGGTATCAAAACTGAAGAGTCAAAGCGCTGAGAGCAAACAAAAGACTGGTGAGTAACAAAGAAAACAGTTCGTGGTAGTCAGTCGACACGTTCTAGACAGTCGGGATAATACTCTCTGATTCAGGTACCGGAGCCCGAGCTTCCTCTGCCTTGGTTTCCCGCTCTTCGGGATGAAAAGAATCATGGAACTTCGCTTTTTGGACTTGTGCAGCTTGTAAGCAATCGATATACGTCCTGAATTTGACAATCTCCCGAAGGAGGTAAGACGACTTGCGTTCCCAGTTCGCAAGCGCCTTGGTGGCATTCGGGTGCCGAGGAGTGAAAGCAAGAACCATAGCGGTTCGAAGCTCATTGTGGCGTTCTAGTTCTTCCTCCACGTGTCTCACATAGGAACGGAGGGCTGTAAGCTGCTCTCCATCGGTAAGGGCCGAAGCAATCATGCTTTGTTGCGGTGGCGTCCAATCACTGATATGGATTCTGTCCGCAGGAAGCCGTGAACGAATAGTTTGTTGATCGATGGAGCTCCGGATTGAGCTCTGAATACTCAGTCGGGGTCCGGAGGAGCTCATGGGCTTGTTATCATCAGGCTGTGCCAACACAAGATTAATGACCGCAACGCTCCAGCCATACTCGATGTTGCTGATTCCACGAAACATAGGCTCTTTGGAGAGCCTAGCACTCCAGTAATTTGCCGTCGACACAAACTCCTTGACAATTTCCGGCGTTCCAACTTGGAATAAGTGAACTGCTCCGGTAGGCAAACTCAATGCCCAAACGTAAGGTCTGGATTTAGAGTATCCGGGCTGTGGCAATGCACTGGCTATAGTATGGCGCAGAAGGAATTTTGCCGTTTCTTCCGCGTTCTCCATCCAATTGCCTCCGCCAACAACAATGCCGCCGTTTCGTCTATGCTTAGGTTTTAACCGCATTGATTTTGTTGAGGAATTAAAAGAAAACAACCTCATCCAACCTCGCTGAATGACTGCAAAGGTTTCGTTCCAGTTCCTATCCCTCGCCCGTTTATCGACAGAATCAAGGTGATGTTTATGTTTCAAACTACCTTCCTTTGCCCATGGAGCTCCAGCTAGTTCTAGCGTTTCGTCTTCCAGCACAGTTTCTACACGAGTAGAATCGTCTGTCCCAGTGACAAAACTAGCAGAATCCTCTCTGATTATAGCATGGCTTAATGCATTTGCGAATCCAATTGATTGTTGATAATCGCCGCGTGGGTATTCGGAGCCCAGAGAATCAACCGACACGGAAGTCAGCGTCTTGCCTAGGGATGCCCGGCTCCAAGTACTGGAAGCTGTCGGTGACCAGACCGATTGATCGTCTAAACTTGTCCGACTGGACGTCATTGTCGAGGGTGGATATATGCGTGCCCGTGACCTTGGTTTAGACGCCCATCGAGCAGTGGACAAGCGATTCTCTGCGGTTCGCCCGCGCGTAAAGACATCAGACGCGGTGGCTCGGCTTAGGGTACTTGGTGTCCTACGTAACATGTTGCTTGTAAGCGTCAAAAAGTTATTAGAGGCCTGGTGTTCTTCGTTCTCTGCTTCGGCTCCTCGCAAAGGTAGTCGCCGCTTCTGTATGGAACTGTAAAATTCCTTGAGTACTGATTCAACCTGGGTCTCCCAAGCCCTTTTTGTGCCCCTAAATGGCATATTTACAAGTTGGCCAGCGCTACTAGTTGAGACATCACCGGAATTGGTGGAAGAATCAGGATTAGCTTTTGAAACCTGGTCCTGGGGTTTAGGTAACAAGCTAGATGCCGTGTCCGTATCGCCGTCTCTCTCGCGATAGGGCGTAGAAGCTCTTCCCGGTTGTGAGCCAACGTCGTCAGTGCTGCGAAGGCCATGAAATCGGGTGGAAGAGTTGATATATTCAAATGCATCAGGGGCAGCATCTACCACGACTCTTTGAATTGTAGGCATGGTGTTGCGGATAAACTGGCTACGCGTCATCCTTTGTTCAATGTCGGCCAGATGCAGGTCGGTGTTCAAGAGTAGAAGCGAATAGCATATCGTATGAACGACATCTGTGTGGTTTGAGAATTAGCATGGTTTGCTTGTAAAGTGACCACCACCATAATACGTACCTGTTGCTTTAAATCCATGATTCAGATTGCATTCACACCAACGCCTCGAAAAAGCATCAAGGACTCGGTCAACTTGCTGTGTTTCACCTTTGAGAACCAACTTCGAACATAAGTTACGCAATGCCGCCAAAATGTCCATACTCGACCAATCGAATAGGTCCATATAAGCCTTTCTAATCCCGGCTCTACTTGGGTTTCCGAGCCAGGTTGCTGTGTTTTCCTTTTTCAGGCTGTCGTCAACCAAACCTTGGTAGAGCTTTTGGGCATGTTCACGCTCTGCTTCGCTTGGGCTCACATCGGCGTCACCCTCCCGAGTAGAGCTCTCATGTATACTTTCTTCGATTGGTGAGGTGGACGTCGTTGGCTTTTTCGTCAATTTCAGATTATAATCATCGGCGGGACTCATAAGAGGTGTATTCAAGGCTGTTTGATAAGTGGACACCGTCGTAGACGCCGAGATCGGTGGCGACTGGGTACTTTCTTCGTTAGATGTCGCCGGCTTGGTCGACTCCTGTTTTGGGTCCGATGAGGAGGATGCATGGCCGGCGGCCTCCAGCGCATATATGGCAGTGTTAACGAAGAGCTTGTTGTTAACTCGAGCAGCAACCTTTGAACACTGTTTACTTCCGTTACCATTACCAGTTGACGCAAAATTACGGGACGATATTTCGGGGTTTGGACTCGTCTGAGGCCGTCTAAGTAAATAATCTCCAGAACTTTGTTGAGGGGCCCCTTCATTTCCACTGCTATCCGCCAAGAAAGAATCATCACGGTCACGGCGCCTAGAGCTCAAATTAAGGGCGGATTTCGCTTGTAGCGTGGTGTTTTCTTGTGATGAGTGTGTCCTATTGTTGGGATATTCCAGTCTGCTTCCAGCGGCTTCGGAGATATGGTGGTTTCCTGACTCAACTTCATGCCCAGCTAAATGTAGATCGGATTGAGCGAAGATTCTTGAGTCATTAAGCCTAGGTGAGGCAGTCCCTGTCATGTATGGTTTCATGATGTGACGTAAGCTGTCGTTCGGGCTGGGTAGGGCTTCTACGGCTTCTTTTGTATGAATATGCTTCAAATTTGAATTGGGTATGACCAATGGAGATGGAACGTGATCCACCAAAGATTTCTTCCGTCGACGAAAGAATGTAGATGGCTTTTTCGTCACAACAGGAATATTATGCCGGGAAACATCGTGTTGGCCAGGTGCAGAAGAGCCTTTGGAGCTGTTTGGCGCGCTTTGTGATTCTCTGGGCCGACTGGATACTTCATTATCTCGAGTAAAGCTCTGGGTGCTCTCCGGCTGAGTAGGCGAAGACAGCTTGTACGAACCAAACACTCGTCGGAAGAAGCCATAGCGTTCCTTTGAGGGGGGCGGAGTAACTGAATCTGTGACAGTCGGAAATGGCGCCGGTTTATTGAGTGCAATTGTGGGACTAGGGGCCGGTATATGGACGTGAGTCGGCATGGAAGTAATATCGATTCGATTATCTCGAAGGTATCTACTGTCATCAGGGCGTCCTTTGAGAGTGGTAGTTCCCAAAGTATCAGAGCGTCCCGTTCTGTTATACACGCTCCGAGCAGACGGTGTACTGTTCTTGTGGGCCAAGGTGGGAGGTAGGGTGTTCCCAGCCGCGCTAGGTTGAGAACCGATGTGATCTTTAAGGATGGGAGAACGGCTTCTTCGTGGTCCCGCAGGCACGTTGGGCGTAGGTGCAGCGTTTATATCGTCATAGTGTAATGACGCGATGTCCAATGGTAGTGTAGATGGGTTATCCATCCCATGATCGAAACTGATAGACCGCCTTGCCCTGCCAGGATGACCTCCCGCCAACATTTGGGTAATGTCAACGCCAGAAGATTCGCTGCTGCGGCTCCCGTTTTTGAAATAGCCGGAGGACTGTTTGCCCATTGTTGCCCGTTGGGCCTCGAAGACCCTACTGCGACTGCTTGATTTTTCTGTCACGCCATCGACACCATCTACCCGTCGCACCGTCGACTGAAAGTTAGAGCTGCTATTACTGCGCCGTCCACGTGCAGGGTGATTGGAATACCGGCTACCAATCTCCTCATATGTTTCTAACTCTGACGAGAGCGAAGAGGAAAAGGTATGCCCACGGTGACGAGCAGTCGCATAACGGGAGTATAACGTAAATGGGTCCGGTTCTTGTGAGCGATAGTGATGCGGTTCGCTGAAACTGGCTTCTGAAAACTGATCCAACGAGAGAAGCATATTATCCACCACCGAAGTTCTAGTGACATGCTGCGGAGATAATGCAAGGTCGTGGGGGTCTCTCTCTTCGCCTCCCGAATCTTCCTGTTGGTCTGCGTCGACCGGGGTGATGTCTTCGAGAAACGTCGCGGGGAAGGAAGACCGGACCCCTAGTCGTCCATTCTGGCCGCCTCCGTTATTGAGGTTGCGGGAAGGGGTACGGGGCGGTGAATCATCGTAGTAAAGCTCATGTTGCCAGGGGGCTCCGGGCGACATTTGGTATGTAGTCATATCCGTCCTCTGCAGGAGAGAACGAGCAAATTCTTGGGGTGCCTTCTCCCAATTGGAGATTTGAAGCAGAATAATAAGGGGCTTGAACATACAACAATATTGTCCAAAATATTGCCATTGGCTAGCCCATGGGTGTCAATGCATGGTCAAGGAAGGGTTACAAGGGTAAATGAGAGGTGTAGTCGACGCTAGGGGATCGAAGCAAGGATGGAGAAGAAGACGGGTTCAAGGACTAGAGTCGTTTGCACGGCGGGAGATTGTACAATAGGAATGGATTCTGGTAGAGGTAGGTCGCAACCGTAACGATGGATCAGAGACCGTCCCTGGAAGGAAAAGAATAGGTTAGACACAAGCCGGGTCGGATTAATTTATAAAAATGCAAGGAACAAACTTTGGAAAGATCGCAGGGTTAAAGGTGAACAGACGCTCTGAACATACAGCGATCAGTGGAAGAGGAGAGGAGAGGAGCAATAGCTGGTGTTTTCGATGCCTCGTTCACTCCTCTGTCCTTGAAAACTCCTTTACGGCGGTGAGGTCGGACTTTTTAGGTAAAAGGAAGAGGATAAAGGAAAAAGTAAAACGAGTTCAAGAACTGGTTCGAGGGAACAATATAACGGGACCCCTGTCGTTAATGCGGCGTGGTACAATTGGGCATTTCAGTGATTTCAGAAAAGAGAACTCGACACTGCGGACGTCAGATCATGTTGATAGCGCAGTTCAAGCACCTTGTGTGAAAACAAGCGTTTGGCGTCAACTTGGTTCATTAGGATGAGGTCGAACTATTAGGGTTGAGGTGAAACGAATGGTGATACCAAGAAGGCGGGGAGTCTGACTGTCTGTTCGAGTTCAGGTTACTCAGCGAGACTTCCGCGATGAGGGAGAGCTTTATCTTCACCTCAGGTCACTCTGGTCGGTGGTCACGGCGTCACGACTCACAGGGAAGGCAGGGAGTCGGGAAGGGAGAGCAGAAGCCTGTTGGAAGGGGAGGTTTTTGCGGGTGGATCAGGGGTAAGATTAAATACGGCCTTCCTGCGTAACGACGGATACGGGGCTCTGAAACTGACGCCGGTCTGTTCAGCATCGAGCCAATGAGAGGCTACAGAACAGCAGGCTAATGCAAGCCATCGGACTCCATTTCGCGGAATTTACAGCTTAGCCGTGACCACGTGTAAGATCGCCGTCGTCTCCGCTTCTCCTCAGCGTACACAGTACACACTCCGTACGGGTTGAATACAGGCAGACAAGTCGACGACCAAAGTGAAGTCACGGCTGGACGAGAGCACGATCGGACTCAATTCTATGTCAACCGGGCAATGCCTTGGAACCTCTTCGTGGCCCCATGGTGACTATGGATCTCGGCTCCCAACAATGGCATGGGTAAGCTCGAATGGCGATTGGCAACCAGGCCTATGGAATTCCACACCAGCCCAGCAGAGAGACGTTCACACCCTGCGAGACTTCTTTTTCCCCTGGCACACACCGTATCTGACTATCGAATTGTCTTGGGGTCCCCATGTCATGTCACTTGCGGTATGAGTTACATGTTTGGAATCTTACTATGAATTCGAAGGTGGAGGAAAAGTGGCGAGATCACCTTACCCTAGCGAAGAACGAAAGTCCTCGGATGCCATATGTGACAGCAGCGACCTACATATCTACAATATTGATATAATAAGGTGGATTTACTGTTTCTTTCCCCTTAACTAGTTGCTGATTTCCAGAGGAAGATAAACAGTGATCAGCAGGTCCAATTGGTATAACAGATATCCATATATATCTGGAACCACTCAATATTGTACGACCCTCCCGATGGATTCCATTTCACACAATCAGGAGTTCAAAAAAGAGCCTCTAGCACAATTTAACTCCTTACACTGCAGCCGATATGCTGCAGCTGGAAGTCCGCAAAAAGGGGTCCACAGGTAGCTTAGCAGTGCAGGGGCATTGCTGAAGACTATTTGACCGCGTCATCGAGTGCGAACTCGTGGAGATCAAGTTCAAGATAGTCTGGAAACCCTTGGGTGATTCTGGATGGGAAATAGGGACAATGGAGGATCTTATCACCCCAACAATGACCCTATTTTCGATGGACACCTCAATGTGTGATGGTCCCTTTAATCCTTTCCAACATGGTATCGAATGGGAAATGCAATCTAGCTATTTCCAAAGAAATCTGTCAGAGCATTTGAATAGTAGGTAGGCGACTCAAGCGGTGTGCAGGCTCAAATTTCCCTGAAGATAGTGGATGATGATGGCAGACTTTTGAATTTTCTTATCCACTTACACTGTTCACATCTTAAGCCCACTCTATATTTACAGATAGATTGGTCTTCTGTATAATGAACCCTTTATCATTCTGCAGCAGAAGCAGTCCCTGACTCCCTTCATTGGAGTGTACTGAAAGATTGAATTCTTCGTTGCAAACATAGTTCGACAATTGCACCAGGATAGTCGAGTTGACAAAAGCTGTGTCTGGCAGCAGAATAAAAAACCATAGGATATGTCTCATCTAACTCACCTGTTATCATCAGGTAGTTACAGCTTAAGCGCAATAATAGGCTCGCAAGCGTCTTCACGTAAATGACCTCAGGAGCAAAATATCGGATTATTGTTCTCGCGATGCCGGGCTCACGTGTCGGTGCAGTCGAAATTCGATGCGATGATTGGCCGAGATGACCTCACCATCATCGCCAAACAAACGGCGGAGCTTGATCGAAACACGTTGATGGATATCCTGCGAGGCCTCTCTTTGCAGGATCAATCCAAACGGATTTGTTACGACAACCATTTATTGAGGCGTTTATGCGACTTTACAC
Organism: Byssoonygena ceratinophila; assembly: GCA_001430925.1. Classification (NCBI taxonomy): domain Eukaryota; kingdom Fungi; phylum Ascomycota; class Eurotiomycetes; order Onygenales; family Onygenaceae; genus Byssoonygena; species Byssoonygena ceratinophila. Next base: position 47,413 of record LJPH01004276.1, read on the forward strand.
AAGAATATACTGAGCATACCAATTGAGCGAGGGGTCATGAACCCTCATATTTCAGTTCCCCGTCAGCATGGCGGCGCAGCTAACTTTGGCGGGACATCTCCGCCGAGTCGGAATACCTCTATACGATTACCAAGATTCTTCCGGAGGTAAGAATTGTACTTGGGGAATCTGTTGGGCTGAGTACCGACCTGAAGCTATGAAGATCTTGGGGCTCGTTGTGCAGCATGGACTGATGAGTCGCCTCGACTAGATTGTTCAAGTTTCCGCAGATGGACTTTGAGATGGCTATTTGGGAGATGACATCTCTCTTAATCGCGCCAAAGAAAGTTTTCAAGTCTATGTATTATCATGTGGGTTTGGCTTTGGCTGTATCTATTCCTACTTGTTACGTTACTGACCGTCCGCATCCGTTGGGTATAGAAACGTTCGTGCCTCCGCATTGCCCCCAGAAAGCATTGCACATCCGCCTTTGTGTGAGCCCTGAATCTGACCTGGAATTCTGAAATTAGAAACAAAGAATACATGGCACCGACCTGACCCATCCTTTACCTACCTACTCTCCTTTTTCCTGCTTCTTACTGCCCTCGCCTGGGGCCTCGCATACCGACCGAGTTTCGTCTCCATCCTCCGACTCTCGGCTTCTTTCATTTTCATACATTTCATCGGCTCTTCCCTTTTGGTTTCCACCCTGGCATACTTTTCCATGGGACGATTATTCGGGCCTAACGGCCCGGCATCTGCCCTTGTCGAATGGCGGGGAATGAGGACCAGCCTGGGCCGAGTCCGGCGCCGTGGAGCTGCTCGAGGTCTTTTCGCGCAGCCAGGAGAAAAGGAGCAAGTTGAATTTGGATATTGCTTTGACGTAATTCCCCCTTTTCCATTCGAACTGTATCATGAAACCTACGTCTAACATGGAAGAAAGGTCTCCAATCGCGCATTCTTTCCGCTCTATCTCCATTTGTACGTTATTCAGTTTCTTCTCCTCCCCGTGCTCACGCGGAAATCCGATTCCTCTCCGAGTTTCCTGGCGACAATTCTTGGAAACACGCTCTACCTATCCGCGTTTGCCTACTACATATATATAACTTTCCTTGGTTATAACGCTCTACCGTTCCTCCACCACACGGAGCTTTTGCTATTACCAATTCTTGTCCTTGCTGTATTGTGGCTTGTCAGTTTGATCGTCGGCTGGGGCATCGTTGGCCAAGGGGGTGCCGTGACAGGGCTATTTTGGGGTCTATAAGCACACAATACGCCCTTTACAAAACTGTTCCAAACGGGACCTCGATTGTATGTTCTGGTTTAAGCTTTGTCGGATTGCTCCCGATTCTCTGAGGTTTGTGCCGCTACATCACGTCATGTATAGATTCCCGGAGTTATGCTTTGGATTTAAGAGCGATTTGTTGGTTATAGACTTGTCCTTGATTAGTAGGACTTTACTGTTTTAGCGGGATTATTTGTATTGCAATACCAAGGCACAAATTAATATAAAATTGACAGTAATGGACATGCTCACGTTGTCCAGTTTGAAGACATGTCCCTATTACTCAAAATTTGTTCTCGAAAATCATGGAATGACGTTAGTTGAAGTTGAACTCATTCATGTGTCCCTTGGGAGTTAAAAATACATAAGCCTCAGATTCCGGAGCAATGAATTCCCCAAGTGACATGCAAACGGGCGAGGTCGGGTGCACCCAACCTTGCAGGCAAATGACTCACTCCCTATACTTAATTTTGATGAGAAATACGAGTTTCGAGCAGCCTCTTCGCAAGAGGCTTCCTCGTGCCGGTATATCCCGAGGGGCTTGACCTCTAGGGGTGCGATATCTCAATGAGAAACAGCAGCTTGCGTGAAGCCGGTCAAGGGCTGCTTGGCCGCCGAACTTTGAAATAGAGCAAATAAGCTTGCCCCGATGTCAAAATGAAATGACGAAATCCTGCTGGCAACTGTGTGCTAAATGGAACTCGGGATTTGATGCTGGAAAGCATATAAAAGCCTTCAATAGCCTCGCTTGCAGAAGATGAGCACCGTCGTTCTTTGAATGATATATTCTCTATGAGCAACCAGAAGTCATGGCCAGTCTGCCGCCGCCTCATGAGCCGTCAACGTTCTATTCGTTGCTCCAATGTCTTCGATATCACTCAAGGCCAATAACTTCGTTCCGGTCTACTCTGTCAGGGCGGATCGTGAATCCTCGCGGACATCGCATTTCGGAAGACTGCTATACAGCCACGCTACCTAGCAGTACTCCGGTTTCGGTAGCCTCCGCGGCTCCGAATGGGTCAAGGCCAGGAGAAACCGCAGTGGAATCGAAGCTGATTTCCCAGTTGAGCGATGAACAGCTCCTCGCAAGATTTACCCGCGGGTTTTTCGGAGGATATCTTTTCACGCCCGAGAGAATGCTCCTAGGAGCGGGGATTGGGAAAGTATTCGCCGTGCAACTCGAAGGTCTCTATCTCCCTACCTATGGAAAAATTGCATGGAAACTCATGAGAAAAGAAGACTGGCTGACGGATGCTGTTCCTTAGGGTATAAATGCGATTCCGAGGAATCATCACTCAAAACAGCTGCAATAACCGTCCAGAAACCCACGGACATCTCCAAAGAAGAACTGCTACCAATCTACTCGAAAATCTACGGGGCATTCCAAGTCATCGATTCTCACTTAAACCGGTCGTTTCCATCGATGTCTGAGACTTCGTCGGCCGTGGTGGCTTTGGTGGATGCCATCGCTTCTCTATACATCGTCAACCGCCACAGTTTTCCACAGAAGTGAACCCGTGCACAGGGCAAACGGACAGGGAAGTGGTAACTTTCACCTTGTCCCATTTCACTTGTAATCCGATTGACGAGAAGGATACTCTTTCTGCAGTGGGATACTTGAACTGGTTTCACCAGCTCTATGCGAAGCTTTTGTTTGCAGATGGATTAAGGGGTGTCCTGGGGTATTATTAGGATACATGCATGAGGTATATAGGTTTATGTTTACTCTACAGTATGAAATACTTGAGCAGTGTAAAACACCTCTGAATTTGGCCATGGGGAGCTACACTGTAAGTGATATTCTGGTCGGCACTCATGGCCAGTGCTATCAATTTTAAGCAGAAGTAGAAGAAATTGGCATTCACACTCTTTTCATGCACAGTTACTTGATATTGTGAGATCATAGCATCGTTATGGAAAAATGTATTTACCAGGACATAGACAAAGCACCTCACCTCTAAATCCAATGCAACTCCCTCCAACCAACGCAGAAAATTCCAGGAGAATTCTTCGCTGAATCGCCACCACTGACACTGAATGAGATTTATCCATGGCATATCATTGATCGAGATCATCGGCGTACCATAGATGCAAGAAAACACAGGGCAGCATGAATCGACCATCGTTGTTCATTTACTCTTTCCAGTAACCTTTTTGCCGCCACGAGTTTTCCCACTCGAACCCATTGCCGCATCACGTTGTTTGGATTCTTTTTCCCTCTGCTCTGCTTTCTCACGTTCGCGCTCCTCACGCTCCTCCTTTTCGGCTTCCTTTCGTGCCTTTTCTGCCTCGCGACGTTCCTTGATAAGAGACAGCCGCGCCAGATCAGCGCGAGCTTGGTCTGTCTTTCCTTCTGCATGGAGTTTCATGTATCGCTCCCGAGCCTGTTGAGCATCGATCGCTTCACGCTCACGACGAGAAAGTTCCCCGGGAGCACTAGGTGCTGGCGCTTCTATATCAATAGCATTCGCTGCCTGTGAGCGGGATTTCGCAGTATGGTTGGGATTCGCCGGCATGTTTTCGTCGGATTCTTCTTCTTCGCTATCAGATGGTGGAAGGTCTCCCGGGGCGGCTGCCACTTGGTTCTTTCTAGCGATGGCGGCTTCTTTTCGAGCTTTCGCTGCCGCTTTACGCTGCTCACGGCTCATTTCCTGCGATGCAGAATCAGAAGGACCTGCATCGTCATCGGACTCCTCTTCGGATTCGTCATCGTCTTCCTCTTCAGAGGAGAGAGGCTCATCATTGGGATCCTGAAAAGAGGTGAGAATCAGGACGAGCACTGAAAAACCGCAGAACGAGAGGCAGACAAACCCTCCACATCCCAATGGGATTCCCGTTTTTGTCTAAAGGCTGGAGGTCACGACTAAAATGTTTTCCACCTAAAATAATTCAAAAAGGGAGGTCAGTGCCGGGTTTAACGACGGGTAATCAAGACCTTGGGATATACCATACCGCCACGAGTGGGTTTGCTGAATTTTCCTCCACGTCCGCGAGGAGCCATAGTGGGCGAGATATAATGATATTTGGTAAAAAGATCGATTGCGACGCTCGTCTTCAGTTTTACGAAATCTAGAGGGCAGGCGAGGGGCAGGTCTTGAAATGCAAGGCGGGGCACGTGCAGGGATATGAAGCTCAAGGGCAGATGCGATAAGGTGTCGTTTAGATAAACGGTTTTTCAGGAACAAAGAGGCAAAGCCAGGCTCTAACCAAAGACTTTGAACGAGACAAAAGAAGCTTATAGCGGGGAGGGAGAAAGAGGGGAACAACAAGACGGGCGATTGCATGCAACTTTGACTCGAGCTGCCTTAATTCTGACTTGGCATCATGTTTGCTGCAGATCAATCCACGTGTTTGCTTTGTTTGTTTGACTAGGCAATGTTTGCACTGTTTGCAATCCCAACTTCGTGCTGTTTTGGGGATCTCAGACGACATCCTTCTGTTGTCCTCATCATCCGGTCTGTCAATTCCTCTTCTCCAGGGCCAGCAATCAAGCCATGGGCACTCTGTACATGGCTAGGCAGGCTACACGTCTGTCACTTTTCTATTTATGTTTTCATTCTCGAATTCATCTCTTCTGCCTTCTCCATATGGTGGATGGAGTGGGAGCTCACTGTATGTTTATCACCTTGATTTTTTGTAATTTCAAGCCGCTAGGGCTCAGAGACTCACAGTATTTAGGCTATTTTTTGAGTGAATGATGGGTAACTCCATGAGGCCTTTGAAACTATCTCAAATCCTGAATGTGGTCCAATTGGTTTTCCTGCTCATGTAGGCAAAGCATCTGGCTTTCACTGCACTGAGGTGGCTCTACTAAAACATTTGTGATCTGTTCCTAAGTGAATACTTGCTTTCACATTCATGCTCTCTGTTCCTGTCACATGGGCGGAGGGAGCTAGTGAAGGAGGAACACATTCCTGAAGATAAATTGCTCTCTGGCCCTCTGAGAATCTTTCTTTCTTTTTCGTCTCTTGTTCTTTCAACTTCAAGAACATCGCCAAATCTTTATTTGATTTACGCTTATTTTGCTTAAGCTTCCTCACTTGGAAGCTTGCTTTTCCGTCTCAAAGCCGTGCTTTTTACTACCAAAGAACAACTTACTCCATCTGTCTTGACCATAGTCTGGGCTTCTCTTTCACAGAATTCACAGATTATTTTTTCAAGCTAAATCCCCTTGGGGCTCACTGTCAAAGTGAGAGAGCTGCTGATCAGTGATAGTTGACCAGATTTGAACAATGTGAGGATTTCTATTCCCTTGAAACTCTTTGGACTGAGAGCATCTGTTCCTCATTCTTTTTGATATTGCAGTTAACAAGCTTTCGTCTCTTTGCAGCACCTTGTGGCAATACTCCATCCAAATGGCAACCGTTAGAGAGTTTATTCCTCCTCAGGAGTTGGATCTTCCAAACATGTCAATCCTCGCAAGCCCGGTGTCTCGCATGGAGAATCGTATCTTGACTTGTAACCCAAGTGCGCCCAGGGCGTTGTTTCCTTCAAGAGACTCACTGGCGGGGTTGTTTAATAAGCTCTCCTTTGAGCTCGTAGTCAAGGTTTTCCGGCATCTTGACATTGCTTCTTTCGTTGCTCTGAGACAAACAAATTACGCAGTATACGACTTAGTTTCCGCCTACTTGCCGTTCGAAATCGCTATGACGCATGCCTCCGAGACTCTCCGTTCCATTCAGTCTGTCGGAAGCTTGAGATTCGTCAACGCCTTTGATTTCTTCACGGTTATGCAAACGACCAAATGCTTCAAATGCAACGCAGTTGGGCCATTTTTCTATATTCCTCTTCGTCAGCGGACTTGTTGGGCCTGCATCGAAAAACATCGGATTTACAAAATTGACACGATTAAAAGATGCTACAGTTTAAACGACTCGCACTTTCACCATGACATTGAAACACTTCGAACTATGCCTGGAAAATATGGGGTACCTTTGAGAAAGTACGATGTGATTCAACACTTGATTTCGGCTCCTGCTGCTGAGAAAGCACGCTTAGACGCCGACAATTCCATGCAGGTTGCTTATGACCGCAGAAGAACTCTTATCTTGGCTTTATCCCAAGAAGAACAGAATCTTTGGCTTGCAAAGATGGATTTGTACAACCAATCCGCGCTTCCGGATAACCCCTCCCCCCCTCGCCAGCCTCGGGATTGGGATTCTCGGATCGACGAGAAAACTGTTCAATATACTTACCTCGTCACCACTACTTTACCTTTCGCAAACCTCCCCGAGAGGATCATACAGTCCCATAGATATTGTGCCGGATGCATCTACTCACGGTTCGTTTTCAAGACCAAATACCAGGCACAAATTCAGCATCAGCGCGGTTTGGCACTTGACCGAATGACCATGTTCAAGGCCTGCAAGGCTTATCTGGCCAAGGATCTTGTCGACCACCTTGAAGAATGCCAATGGGCCAAAACACTCCTTATGAAATGGCCAATTAGCTATCAAATCCGTTAACTATTTGCAAGTCTTTCGGTGATACCAAGGGTTTGATTTTCTTCCTTGCTTGGTGCACTTTGACATCTTTGAATTTCGTTCTTAGTTTTCCTTGACGTTTGTCGATTTTTTTTTCAATCAATCTCCCCTCTAAATTGTCCTTATTCGGGGTTGCCATTTTCCATGAGTTTTATCCTCACATAAATTGAAATCTACTTTTTTTTTTTGGGAATTCTAGGCGTTAACTTAGTTTATGCAAATGTGATTTGAACCTTAAAAATAACGCCGATTTTTCGAGCATAACTAACATTTAAAAATAATCTTTCCGTAAGGAGGAAGAGGAATAAACGCCATTGATGCATTGGGGCAGGGAAAAAGGGTCAAATTGTCCGGCCAAACAGAAGGGTATATACTACGTCTCCAACAACTAGAATACCATTATACTTTGGCTTTGAACTTGGGGCCGGTTAACGCATACCGAGCCATAACCAGCACACTCGTACCCACGAGCATTGACATCGCGGCAAATATCTGCGTATACAGATAATCACCATTCCCCTTTTCAATGAGCGCTCCTGCGATCGGCGGGCCGGTCAACGAGGCAACGCTTACGATGCTCAGGATCATACCGAACCGGATACCAGTCTTTTTCAAATCGGTCGAGAGGCTGGTTACAACGGCGGGGAACAAGGCCTGGAGTCCGGCTCCAAAGAACCCATACAGAATGGAGAAGGCGTATAAACCGGGAGAGTCCTTGACGCCTATCCAGGAGAACAGTATCATCGACGTGATGAATGTGAATGGGATAATGGCGTTCAGCGGACCGATGAAGTAATCGGCAAGGTAGCTTGGGACCATGCGGCCGATGGTTCCGAGAGCGTTCATGATCATGAGCAGCGTGATGCCTTGTGCGCGGGAGACGCCGAGTTCGGCCCGGGCGAAACTGTTGATGTAGAAGAAGCCGATGTACAGGGCCCAGAAATTGAGGTACATTGCTACGGCGTAGAGAGAGTACGGCGCCTCTTTGAATGCCGGCCATTCGAAGAAGGGACCGCTGCGGCGGGGTGGGATGCGTTGGCGGAAGAGAAAGAAACCTGGAGCGAGTGTGACCAACGAGATTAGGCCCAGCACACGCATGGTCCAAGCAAATCCGATACGGGGTAGCAATTGTTGGACGATGACGGGGTATATAATGCCTCCGGTGGCGGAGCCACAAGCGCCGATTGCAAGGGCTATTGCGCGCCGCGAGGAGAAGTACGTTGATAGCAAAGTCATGGTTGGACAAAAGACCAACCCGCTCCCGATGCCCAGACACACCCCCTGAGCTAGGAAAACCTGTACGTACGTTTTACACAGGGAAGTCATGAAGATCGCAAACGCAATAGTGAGGGCTCCCAAACTCCAGACTGGTTTGAAAAATCCGGCATCTGTCGCACGGCCAGAAAACGTCCCTATGGCGAAGAGCAGAAAAATTTGGATGCTTCCCACCCATGATATGTCGGACGGTGGACGTTGGAGTGATTCCGTGTAGTAATCTTGGAACATGCCAAAGCTATTGATGTAGCCCCATGTATTAAAAATAACCAAATGGGCGAGACCGGCTTGTAGCCAAGCTTCAAATCCGCCATCGGGAGGTGGACCAGGATCTTGCCCGGAGTCCTTTGTCCGTACGATGGAGAGGGTTTTGGAAATTATGTTCTCTTTTCCAATGGCGTTTGTCGGCTCGCGGCTGAGCGAATATCGACGGTCCTCTTCAATCTTATCATTATCTTGGAATGATTCTTGTTCCGCATCGCTTGATAGCGATGGCGGCTCATGTTGGGATTCACCATCGTGATTGTAAGGTGACTTTTCGAGATCGATGCTATATGCCTTCTCCCTGGAACGTGTCTCCTCTGCATTTGCCATGTTGCCGTGGAGTCTCCCAACGAGTCCTGATTTCGAGGGAGAGGTGAGACTAGAAGAACGGAAAGACTGGCCTTCCTATCGTTCCTTTTGATGTCGCTTGTCTCGCCTCGATGTTCCTTGATAAGAAGAGTCAGTTCTGGGCGGAGCCAGTTTGAAAGAACAAGCACATACCAGACAACCACTATGCACTCCAAGCCTGATACTGTGAACAGTAACTACTGTCAAAAGATCTAATCACAACAAATATCTATTATCCCATTGATTGCACAATGGATTTAGGACTTGCAACGAAACATATATTCCCAGGGGAATCTGACAACCAAAGCAATGATGACAAATAGAGAAATGATGCGGAGAGGGTATGCCTTCTCACACAGCGGCCAATTCGAACTCGGATTGTCGGAACAGACATTGAAAAGGAATATGAGTCAAGTGAACAGAGGGGAAGATATATTATTTCTTTTGGCGGGATTCCAGCAATCCTGCGGTCAGACTCCAGTTTTCAGAGTCTCGGCCCATGTATCCGCCTGTTGGATCCATGAAAACTGGGCTTCAAATCACTAGCGCCCGGGATTCCAGAGTCAAGCTGGACAACCTATATCGGGCCTTTGTCTGGGAATTCTCTTGTAAGAGATGAGCAATTGAACTGCGAAAGGAAGCCTGTTGGATTCCAGCGAGCACCACCTCCGCAATGGGCTGTCCATGATGTCTGAAGCCTCCCGAATCATGAGAACATTGCGGATGCAATGTTGATAGACGGTGTGTAGTTCGGATCCAACGGCATCGACAACCTTAGGTAATAGGCGCTAGTGGTGACGAAGGGCGCGGAGCACGTGAAGTTGGTGCATACCAGTCAAACAAATCAAACAAAGCAAACACTGCAGATTGCGGAGGAAAGGATGTTCCGCCCCGACGCAGTTTCGACCCGCTGAACCTTAACTGGAAAGTTGAAGTTGAAAAGATCCAAAGCTGCTGCTGTTTGACGCGCGCAGATTCATTTTCGCTCACAGAGAGCTTTATCGACCTGTCATACCTCAATTTTTTTATTCTCTCACTTCCGTCATCTCATGCAATGATCACGCAGCGAACAGCTGGCAGCGGTTTAGCTGCTGCGGCACGCTTTTCCTCGCCCATACGAAGCTCCGCTACTCGGACAAACGCTACAATGTTGATCTGTTCTATACCCCTTCGCCAGCGCGCTGTTTGCTATAGAGTCGCATACTTCTCGTCTTCTTCTGCAGTTGGAAAAGCAGTCCCGCCCCCCGACAAAACCTCACAAATCCAACCCGCCCCTTCTTCCATATCATCCTCCGTATCCTCTCAACTCTCGTCCGCGGTAAATCCACCAGCAAGCACGCGACCCGCGAAACTTGACCTGCCCGAGAAATCGGCGAGCACTGGTGGTATGTTCAAGTATTACATATCTATGGGAAGAGCATACTATGGGTTTTACAAAACCGGCTTGAAGAACGTATGGCACAACTACCGCGCCGCGATGCCGATCCGCAGCAAATTGGGATTTTCTGGATATCTACCTACCTCCATCCCTCCGAGTGCGCTCTCTGGAGTTTCGGCATTCGAGCACCTTCTCAGGAAGGAGGGTGTGACGAGGTCAGAGTTTCAGCTACTCAGACGAAGTGCCTACGATGTTCGGCGCATGATACCGTTTGTCTTTATTCTGATGGTCTGTGGGGAATTCACGCCTCTGATAGTTTTGGCACTGGGGTCAAGGGTCACGCCGTTAACCTGCAGAGTGCCGAAACAACTTGAGAAGGAGAGGCGGCTCAAGTTGGACAGGAAGAGTGCTGCGCTCCGCGCTGCGGCTTTCTCGTCGTCCGAAGGTGAATGGCTTAACCCCACAGCACTGCCAAAATCGATATCGTCGGTGGTTCGGCATGCGTCTGCGACTGATATCCTCAACTCTTGTGCTGTCCTGGGTTTGTCGAAATCGCACCGTCTACCAGGGTATGTACCGGGATTCTTGCAAGACACGTATGTGGAGAGGGTGTATAGGCCGAAGTTGAGGAGGTGGTTGGAGTATTTGGCTGTCGATGACACACTGATAAGGGATGCTGGCGGTGTAAGGGGGTTGAATGAGGATGAAGTGAGAATTGCGGTTGAGGAAAGAGGGGGCGTGGATATCGGAGCAGATAAAGCACGGGACGAAGACAGAGAAAGGTTGATGAGAAGATGGTTAGAGCGATGGGTGGAAGCTGGTGAAAAGGCTTAAAATTGGGACTTCATGGTTTGAACCCATTTGCTTTCAAGATTTGGACCAATTTTTGGAGATTGGTTGACCGTTGTTTTGCATATTTCGCGCACTTAGAAAGGATCTTGGGATCTAAGGTGTGCTTGGTATATTTCTTTCTCATACACTTGTATTAACATGACGATTGATATTGGAGTTGAAGGATTGCACCATGTATGAGTATTTGGCGGAGATGGGAGACTCCATGCACTCGTCTCATTCATTTCTTTCATTAGAAGCGCTTCAGGATATTTAATCATAGAAAATTGAGGGGAGCGGATATTTCAAGCACAGAAGGACGATCTTCCGACATACAACCACATCGAGCCTGACTACCTCCCAGCACCAAGGATGATTCTATCCCTTATCTGTTCAAGGTGATCATAATTCCCTCCCAAGGCCAAATGCAGCACACTTACAGCATGCTTATCCTCGCTATCCCTGATCAACCCCGCAGTCCTAGACCGTCCGGTCTTCTTCCCAGTATCCTCTACACCCCGCGTCTCATCAACACTTTCACTCCACTCGCCATCCCACGCTTTGACCGCCGCCTGCAGGTCAGCATACACATCCGCAAACACCCTCTGCACCTCCGGCGTCCGAAAACACCCCATCCCAATATCATTCATATAATTCGCCGGATCCTGCAAGCAAAGCATGTGGCGCGCCAGCTTGGCCGATTGTTTCCCAATACTTATTTGCCCGCGAATATACGCTGCTTCGGCCTCGATCAATCTGGAGGATCCGCGCAGGTGTCCGCGCTTACGGAACATAGATGGTGGTTCGACGGAGATCCCGTACCGGCGGAAGTTGGCGGTGGAGTAGAAATGGAGAATGCGGAGCAGCTGTTCGGCGGTGCTTGTGCGGGAGTATTTGCCTTCGGAGAGTTTGAGGGCGGCGATTATCATCACGGTGAGGGTGTAGGTGTCGACGCTTCGGTTTTGAGGACCGAAGAGGTTCCGGTGTTCGAGGATCATGCGGAGCGTTGCCAGGAGCGGGCGGAGGGTGGGGAATTCAGTGTGGTATGACTGGATGAATTCAAGGGAGGTAGGAAGTTGGGTGCCGCAGTAGAGGGTGACAGGTAGGCCTGTAGCCGCGTGTATTGCGGTGACTGTGGGGATGCGTGAGCGGACAAAATCAACGGATGAAAATAACGTTGTGCCCCGTAGGAGGCGAGATAATTGCTCTTGTCGCTCGAATTGGAGCTCCGCAACTTTTGGACGGGTTGGGCTCGGTCCCCGATATTCAAAAGCACCATCTGGATCTGAAAGCGGGACGAACAAGTCTATGTTGGAAGAGCGCATAGCTAGCCCTGTCCGTCTGGACCCTATGAGAAGCGGATGCGGGTGATCTCCCCGCTGGAGTACTTCTCCCACCTCGGCAACAACTTTAGATACAGCGGCTTCTTCCTGAGGTATATGGGACATGTAGGCTTCGAACGCAATGAGTTCGTCGTCCAGACGCGACAGCCCGTTGTCTTTGGAAGGTTTTAAATAATCTAGCCATGGACATTGAACGTTGTCGCCAGCCTGTTCACGTTTAGTCGCTCTCGCCGAGCTCCTTTTCGCAAGTTTCCGAAATAGCGTTACGGCCGCATTCGGTCGAATATCCGGTCTTAATTTCTTCGATGAAGGGTACAACAGTTCCAAGCCTAATTCGGATGACAACTGGACTGGACGTTCAATCACTGGAGATTTCCGTACTTCGCGCACCCGCGCGTCCCGTTTCAAGCTAGGTATCTTTGTTGCATCCTCGTCGCTCGTGGGTCTTCCGGGAACACGACGGATCAGCTTCAGCCTATTTGCGTAGCGATGGGCCTCGAGAGTCTCTCTAAGATCGTTCTGGATGATTGGCAGATCGGCCTGGCGACCGAGTGTGGGAGAGGCATGGTATCGTCTATTGGAGTGAAAAACGGGCCTGGTGATTTGGGACGAAGACCGGTGGTAGAAGCATTCCGCCTGTAGAAGATGATGCGGAACCGTGAGCCGGAAAGAGGTCATTCGGATGACAGTGGGCTTTGGCTTGATGGAAGCAGCATTCAGCAATGGGCGTATCGACTTAGTACTTTTCTTCTGTCTGTCTGTCTTGCGCGATGAAGATTCTCAAGGATTTCAAAACGGTGGCTTAGTCACCAACGAACGAACTGAAACAGCGATTTGCGTTGAGCTGTGATGATCGTTGAGCTGTGATCGAAGGGCAATGTGAAGCATGCTAGAAGTGATAATAGATGAGATACATTGTTAACTGGAAAGGTGCTGATGTTTAGGCAAAGAGTCACAGCATCTACTCTTTGATTACTCCGCACTTGCTCAATTACTATACACTTGACTGGCGATAATTCTGCGACAGAGAGAGAAAAAGTTTTATCGCATCTTGAGTTCGGTGGGATCTCCCCTCCCTGTGAACGCCCGCTTGGCAGGACAAACCGCAAGACGTCATCGTCCAAAACCCAGCCGAATAGCTTCATGAGGAGTTTGCGAGCTCTCCGGTCTGCATCTTTGGCCGGTTTCCCCCGCTGCTGTCAAAACATTGTGCTCAGTCTGTAACTCACGAGCTTGTGTATCTCAGGTTCTGCGCGGAAGGCCAAACCCAATTTGAAGATAGTGTTGAGGTAGGCAGCTCAGAAATCATCACAATTTGTCTTTGCCTTTGCACGGCAGCCTGTGTAGCAAGAGGCATGTAGGTATGTATCTTCCAGGCCCGAGATAGACGGAATCATCCATCGTAAACCCGTTCCCTACGTATTTTGGATGATAGCCGCCCAGACAGTTAACACTATGAGAAACTAGCGAAATTTCAGACCAGACACATTCCAGTCTTGATGTCGGCGAGGATGGGTTGAAATGAGGATCACTACCGAGCCAACAACACAGTCAAGCTAAGGGTAACTAACTCGATCAATTCTTTCTGGTTAATTCTCTATGAAAATGCTTACCTGGGATGAAGTTTGCTTGGATGAGAATGAATTGTGAGGAATACGAGATGCGAGAAGTATGTGCAGATATAGAAATAATAAGGTGTAGCACAGATCTGGCGTTTGAATATAGAAGGTTGTTGAAGCTGCTGTCGAATTCCAGGTTGTCGCTGTGTTGGTGTTCGATGATTCTGTGACGTCGGTCGTTGAAAGGACTGGACCAGGATAAAGTGCACCACCTCGTTTGCTTTATTCCGTCCCCTCACTCGAACCCGATAAGAACTGCCAAACCCTCCTCTCCTCCCCTCTCTCTCCTGTCCCATATCAAATTGCTCGCAGGCCCAAACTAAACAGCAATTGGTTTCGCAAGCTTGCTCTCTGCCCATTTCTACAGTACTGGCAGCAAATTATACTGTAAACTGGAACCCTCTCCTCCCAGCCAAGACGAACTCGCTCTCCCTCAACCTGCATCCCTGTGCCCCGCAGTGTAATTCTCGCCCACGGCCTCCCCGTTTCTTTTTCATTCAATTCTCGCTTCACTCTCCCTGTGGTTCTGGCTTTGTCGCTGCTGAGATATCTGCGCTCCTGCTTGCCTCCCTGCTGCCACGGTAGCAAGAATTTAGGTTCGTGATCTCATAAAATTTCTTCTTTTCACCCCGGCCCACATGGCTCTTTGATGACGAAATATGGAGGCGCTTACATTCAACCTCTCTTGATACCAGAATTATCAACGTCAGGAATCTCGTACTTTGCTCCCTGGTTCTGTCTTCATCAACGAGCCTGCCCACCAATGCCCTCAGATTCACCAACTCTGTCAAACAACGAAATGAGCGAAGCCGGAGATTTTAGACGCCGAGCGGATTCGTCTTTGGGGTCTACAGATACCAAACCGCAAGATTCCGCGAATCCATCCATAACAGCGACAATAGGCACGGAAAGTGGACCACCCGATCAATCGCCAGGCACTCCGGCCGACGTTGCTAGGGGTGCAAAGTCCGGAAGGGAACTTCTGCGTCGTCTGAGTCTGCGGGATGGACAACCGATGCCGTCAATCATGACACGGCCTGAAGACCACGCAGATCTTCGGTTGACGGGGCGAATTATCAGTGCAGCCTTCTGCATCCCTTATAAACTCTGTCTCCGGTCTGGTTTGAATTGGGTAAGAGCCCAAAGTCCGCCCCTTATACCGTACCAGACGCTGATCTTTTTCTTAGGAGCTGCTCAATCGAACCGGGACTTCAGCGCTATTTGATTCCTTCCAGCATCTCGCTTCATCGGACAATCCGTGGTCTCACACACTAGTTGGCTGGACCGGGGAAGTGGAAAAGTCCCTGTTGCGAGATTCGTATTTCCAACAAATGGCACCTGCAGGTGCTGGTCTAGAGTCACTATCATTTGAAACTGCCATGATGCCCCTAAGCAAGGCTTCCGCTCCGATTCCCGTCGATGGCAATCAAAAGCCTGTACAGCCTCCGGCTGATGGTATTCGCGTCACGAAAAAGGATCGTGCTCACCTTGAAGAACAGTTACGCTCGAGTAGATATGGAGAAATTATTCCGGTCTGGCTCAGCGACAATTCAGAGTCGAAAGATCAAACTCTCCACCTTAAAGACCAAGCACGGTGGCGCCGATACGCTGAGCGTGAAATATATCCTCTATTCCACTATAAGCAACATGGTCCAACGGATGGGCGTGCTGAGAGCCGCTGGTGGCAGGACTACCAACGAATGAACCAACTCTTTGCAGACCGAATCTTAGAGGTCTATCGCCCGGGTGACATTGTTTGGATTCACGATTACCATCTGTTTCTATTGCCCAGCATTCTGAGGCAGCGGATACCCAACATTTACATCGGTTTTTTCTTACATGTTCCGTTCCCTAGTAGTGAATTCTTCCGCTGTCTGACTCGAAGAAAAGAGGTTCTCACTGGTGTGTTGGGATCCAACATGGTTGGCTTCCAGTCCTTTACCTATTCCCGCCATTTCTCTTCTTGCTGTACGCGTATATTGAGATACGAATCGAATTCTGCAGGTATAGATGCCTACGGCGCTCATGTTGCTGTGGATGTTTTCCCCATTGGCATTGACGTGGATGCGGTCCGGAAAATGGCATTCGGGGAACCCACCATCGAGACCACTATTGCAGAGATTAAAAAGATCTATGCCGGGAAAAGAATCATAGTTGGTCGAGATCGTCTCGATTCTGTACGTGGAGTGACCCAGAAATTAATAGCGTTTGAGATGTTCTTGGAGAGATACCCTCAATGGCGTGACAAGGTGGTCCTGATCCAAGTCACAAGTCCGACCAGCATGGAAGGAGAACAAGAGGAGTCCGACGCCAAACTGTCGTCACGGATGTCGCACCTTGTGTCCACAATCAATGGAAAATACGGATCACTTAGCTTTGCTCCAGTTCAGCATTATCCTCAGTACCTTTCACGTCGTGAATACTTTGCACTTCTTCGTGCTGCCGATGTGGGTCTTATAGCCAGTGTTCGTGATGGCATGAACACAACTGGCTTGGAGTACATCGTCTGCCAGCATGAGAACCAAGGTCCACTTATCCTGTCAGAGTTCTCTGGTACTGCCGGAAGTCTACCTGATGCGATTCATATCAATCCTTGGGACTCGGGCGGAGTTGCAGCCGCCATAAACGACGCCCTTACCATGAGTCCTAAGCGACGCCGAGAACAGCATGATGCACTATACAAATACGTGACGACACATACCGTTTCCGAGTGGTCCGACTTATATATAGGTCGCCTATTGACCAATCTATCGTCCTTTAACCAATCAATTGCGACGCCACAGCTCGACAAAGCAAAAGTTCTACAACAGTATCGCAAGGCCCGAAGACGTCTGTTCATGTTCGATTATGACGGCACATTGACACCCATTGTGAAAGATCCCCAAGCTGCTATTCCATCGGATCGTGTGGTTAGAACCATCAAAACCCTTGCGGCGGATCCCAAAAACTCTGTTTGGATTATTAGTGGACGCGATCAAATCTTCCTTGAAGAATGGATGGGTCACATTTCGGAATTAGGCCTCAGTGCGGAACACGGATGTTTTATTCGAAAACCGCACAGTGAAATCTGGGAAAATCTGACGGACAAATCTGATATGGGGTGGCAAAAGGAAGTGCTTGATATCTTCCAGCACTACACAGAGCGAACACAAGGCTCTTTTGTTGAGCGAAAACGCGTGGCTTTAACGTGGCATTATAGGCGTGTTGACCCAGAGTATGGAGCATATCAGGCCAAGGAGTGCAGGAAACATTTGGAAGACACTGTGGCGAAGAGATGGGACATCGAAATCATGGCTGGCAAAGCGAATTTAGAAGTTAGGCCGACGTTCGTTAACAAGGGTGAGATTGCGTCGAGGCTTATCAATGAGTGCCAAGGGCAGCCGGAGTTTGTTTTGTGTCTCGGTGATGACTTTACTGATGAAGGTGAGCACGCTTTATTCACGAGTCCTACACATCCAAATCTTTATAACTAACTTTTGAATCTTTGCAGACATGTTCCGCGCTCTACGGCGGTCGACTCTTCCTATAGACCGAGTCTTCTCTGTCACCGTCGGTGCCAGCTCAAAGCAAACTGAAGCAAGTTGGCATTTGCTCGAGCCGTCGGATGTCATTGCTACTGTTAGTCTCTTGAACAATTGCAATGTCTGATAGCTCAGCATTGTAACAGTACGATTTCAATTTCCTTGCCTTCGAGGAAAGCATGCACGTACGGCGTTGCTTCATTCTAAAAATTGAAGATAAAATCCGCGGTTTGAGAAAAGCTTTCTATTTTGAATAACCTTGCTCCATCCACACACACCTTTGCCGGCACAACAATTGGTTTCTCTCTTGGTATTGTTTGCTCTCTCTTCTGAATGGGTAGACCTTTTCCGTTTCTGCTTCGACATGTAGACTGCCACATATATACATACACACTTTATACTAAAGAAACCTGGATGTCAAGAAAACGACAGCGAAGGGGAGAATAGAAAAAGAATTATCTTGCTTTCTACTCCGTATATGACCTTTGATTCCTATTTGTCCCACCAAGTCATCAAAATTATATTCCAGTTAGATTAGAAAATTTCTGCATCCAAAGCCATGAGTAGTTCTAATGGGCGAGGCCTTATGAGGTATTGAGTGTCATTATTGTGAAATATTGTAAGAATTAAAGTATAGTAGAATTGCAAAAAAGAAATAAGAATAAAAAAAAAGATTTTGCCTCCGACCAGGTTCGAACTGGTGGCCTCCGGATTACCAAACAGTGAGTTCTGTTCGTCATATGAAGATATGAGACCGGCGTCATAACCAACTAGACCACGGGGGCTTCCTTGCACTGTGGCGGACTGTTTAACCTA
Organism: Byssoonygena ceratinophila; assembly: GCA_001430925.1. Classification (NCBI taxonomy): domain Eukaryota; kingdom Fungi; phylum Ascomycota; class Eurotiomycetes; order Onygenales; family Onygenaceae; genus Byssoonygena; species Byssoonygena ceratinophila. Next base: position 65,555 of record LJPH01004276.1, read on the forward strand.
ATACCCACCGAGCCGGCTACAACGGAACTTTTCAAAATCTGCCTTTGCCTAATTCTGTCCTCTTCATGAAGATTGCACACTCAAGAGATGGCATATTTAAACGACCTTCCGAATCGTCATAAGAAATCTCACAGGAATATGTCGGCCGCAATATCAAGATATTTGAATAGAACAGTGACAATTACGTACACTCAGTCACATGGAGAAACCCCTGCGGAAAGCCTTCGAAGCAATCAGGTTCACAAGTATACATCATCTTAGAGAGTGAAGCTAAGTCATTCTTAAGCTCAAATATAGTAGGACGTCAAACTATTAGATGGAACCAAAACCAAACCTCCCTTCGACTAAAGTATTTCCAACACCTCTGAGAACTCATTTCTCCAGCTCCCATGATTCGCCAACCAAGGCCTGGTCGCTGTAGAGTGGAGAGGGAGCAAGCAAACTTCAATTGTGATACACAGCATTCGGATTTTTACCCGTGAACTCCCCCAAAGCCCGTAAAAATAAATGAAACGACGGCAAAGAAAAGATAAAAAACGACCCATGCCAAGGCATAGATCTGTGTTGTCAATCTGGGAGACATTGGGGCTCGAATGTAGTATGGACCAGTCACGACGTGTTACGCATATTTAATTTGGCACGAGGGTGCCAAACTTATTTTTGTTCATGCTGTTGAGTTCCCGCGGGGAACTCCTGGTCACTAGCATCCAGAATATCATACTCTTCATCCGTAAGGAAACCTTCGGATTCAACATCCTCCATTGTCAAGCTTTCAATATCATCAGCGAGGTCATGCTCCTCGTACGTTTCATTCCCGTCTGAAACCGATCCCGGTGCCTTCGCATCAAGAACGCTAGACTCGGGAGATTCTTTGTCCAACTTTGGGAACACCATTTGACTTTCTGCAAGGGACTCCTCGTTTTTGTCGCCTCCACTGTGAACAGAATCTGCGGTTGGCACAGCCGATGATCTATCGCCTTCTACGACAACAACATCACACCACAGCCGGTCACCGAACGGAGCTCCATCGGGAGTTTTGAGACGCCAGTATGAAATGGCCCGACCCTGTCGAGCGGGAGTCTTTAAAGTCAAAACGAACTCAGCAGAGTCACCAGGGCCAACTGGTTGGTGGATCTTATTGCTTTCCATGGCGGAAATAAGTTCGCTGGTACTAGATGGATGATCAGAATCAATGTTGAACATTGTATCGCCGCCGGCAAACCGAACACTGCAACCTTGTGGCCATGGAGTTGGACCAGAGTTACGAAGAGTCCAAATCTTGGTAATAATAGCATTTGGAGGCAATTCACATCCATCCATAAAGTTGTCCTGCATAAATTGTGCTTGCAGTTGCTCTGACTTCGGTGGGTCAACAGTGGAAGTTTTGTTCTCTTCCTTCGGAGCTGGAGATGGCGAACGTGGTGCAGGAAGGTCACTGGCCTTCTGCACCTGAGTTGCAGCATGCGAAACACCTACGTTCATAGGTTCAGTGAACGATGTCTTCGTGTTAGGGCGATCGCCCATTCTCTGCAACGGCTGCCCTCTCTCGTTCTCGCCTACGGTGCTGATGGAGACGTGGCGAACAGCGGACTTGAACTTCAGAAGAGGATGGGTGCGGTTGTGAGTGTTTTCAGGGTGGGCCTCGCAACTAGCACAAAAGTCGGTGTCGTGGCAAATAGCACATTTATAACGGACGCCAGTGATATATGAACCCTCCGATTGGCTCTCGCAGAGAGGACCATCGCAATATATACCATAGTGGGTTTCATGAAAATCAGGAGCAGCCGCAATCGGCTTATAGAGAGGAACGAACCGATGGCCGCCGTGGGTGAAGGGAGCATCACGAATGCAATTCGAGCAATAATCGAAGTCGGGGCAGTCAAGACACTTATTACGCACACCACGAATTCGCTATTAAGTATCAGCATGTTGTTCCAATCAAGCTATACTAGAAGAAAAGAAATACCTCATCACATCCATCACAAAGGGCCATGTGGGTCACAGTACGGCCCGACAGCGGTCCCACATGATCCCTAAGTTCAGATCTCCCGGCCTCGTCAATGAAGGTGAAAATGTGACCTGGATGGTGGCCATGTTCGTCATGGACCAGGCAATTGAAACACAAATCGTAGTCCCTACAGTCACAGCAAGTGGACAACAGTTTCGGGACGAATTCTATGGAAGATTAGCAAAAGGTACGCTCTCATTGACTGGAGCTTACTACCTTGGAAGCAGGCATTGCATGTACGCATCGCAGCTTCGGGCTCCCGCTCAGAATCCTCACTTTCAGCTTCCTCCTCGACCGTGTCAAGAACTGGTTCCTGATCGAGGATTGGTTCCCCAGAATCATCAGCGGCTCGTTCTTGCACCTTAGGACCAATAATCTCTGTAGTGCTAGTCACGACGACTCCGTCGATTACAGAGCGCTTGATGAGCCAATGATCATCACCCAGGCAAAGAACCCCGGCATCGATACACGCTTGGCACAAGTCATAGTCTCCATCCTCGCAGATACTGCAGTGCCAGTGAGCATTGGGAATAGAGTTCCCACAGTGATTGCAATCGATATAGAAGGTTGGGACGACATTGGGACGGTCGACGAGAGCTCCCTGATTCGAATCCAATCCACTGATCAATTGTTGTGCTGGACGCTCTTCTCCAGTTCTAGCCCTCGGGAGGTTATGGATCTTAAGTAGGGGACAACGATTTTCGCCCACGGTCGACAACGGATCATTCAAGACAGTATTCAGATAACTGCCACGAGCTGCGTTGACTGTGGAGGAAGGAATTGGAGCCTCGTTGGCCTCGGCTGGCTCCAGGTCCGAATGATGTACCGGCTCAGCAGGCATAAGCTCTGGCCCAATTTCAGTGACCTTTATTCTGAGCTTTCCCTTGGCTTTAGCAGCCCGGTAAAGTTGTTTGTAGACAGCAGGATTCTGACTATTAAGAGTCACCCATTTCGCTGCACTATCTGAGTAACGTTCAATGATAAAGTCGGAGTCGTCAGGGAGTGAGAGAATGTCACGGATCTGCAAAAATAGAAATCAAAGGTTAACAACGTCGAAGAGCAAGTTGTACGGATCGATATGAGAGAGAATAGAGTTCCTTCGACATGTCGAGCTTCAACGGCATCAAGAGCTCTCAAAGGATGGGAAAGAAAAAGGAAATGCTTACCTTCTGGGAAAATGTGTGGACACCGACATCCTTCAAAGGAAGCTTGAAGCGTCTATTGGTGCCTTCGAAATTGGCCTTGATGGCAACGAGACTCTCTGAGCCCACAGATACAGGCATGATTCTATACTGCTTAGAGCAAATATCAAAGACTCTAGCAAAACTGAGATATCGTTGAGAAAAGCAGTTGCTTCAAGGCTGGCGGTAAATGGATGCCTAGAAGAGGAGAGATGGAGCCCAGTGCTATTTGAGCATCTGGAAGCTCTCTGATTGATAGAGCAATGAATTTGGAAGTGTTTCGACGGAGAATAAAGCAAGAGATCGATGGAAGAAGCAAGCAGTTTGAAGAAAGGAGGTTGATGGAGAGAAGACGGGTGGTGGTGGAGGAGGAAAGGAAGAGGAGGTGAAGCTCTGCTGGGGGAAGATGGAACTTGAGGGGGTCGGAATCATGCAAGTTCACTGGATTGGGCCAACCAGAGATGGGGGTTTCTAGCGGTTTGGTATGGAAAGCAGTGTTACTGTTACGTCTTGCACTCTTTTGCCTGGCAGCCTGCTGATTCGAAGGCTGATACTGTAACTTACTGGGTTGGTTGCAGCGATGACACTCGCCGGCTGCCTAGACCCCGTAATGCACTAGTCCGCATCGGGCATAGCTGCGATCTTGGAGACCACTCAAGTGCGGAGAAGGCTGCGATAACACCTCAGAATGACGATATCAGTGTGCCGTCACCTGATGACGAGTGTTACCTCTCAGTACTCCGTACGATCCCCGTTTCGTTACTTTCAAAGTTGACACAGTTGACCATAATTTTACCTTACCGACAAGTACTGTACTGTATGATGATGCACACCGCTCTTATATTGTGTATGCCTGCACCCGGCTGCCGCTGTTGATATTGATCTTTATTTTCATCCGAAGGATAACATATCTGACCGACTGCGTATTCGCCTGCGTCAAATTGAGATGGCTATGTTTGCCGTTGACTTTGAAACCAAGGCTGGCAGCAAGTGGCAAGGCTGGCAAGGCTACTGCAGCTGGAAGCTGCGTCGAATGTCCGTTGACAACTGGCCGTCGGAGTTTGGCGACAGCGAGCTCCGCATAAAAGCAGCCTCACAGTTATATCATCGCACGTTCAGAAATGCGGTTCTATTCGGTGCCTTGGGCAATCCAGCTGACTGTGCGTATCCTTCGTCATAGCCAAAGTTTAGATAAACTTGTTCCATCTGCACACCTGGCCTTCTTGCTCAAGCATGCACGGGATTGTACTCATCATAGACTCCAGCTTCGCAAATACATATAAATATCAAATCTACTGCTGATTATCGGTCCTCCCGTATCTCCCGGAAAGCTCACAGAAAGAAACATACAAACAGAACCAATGGATCGATTCCCAACCTGGGATTGGCCACTAGTTATCAATTCATATCGGGAGATGAACAGTCAACGAGCCTTTTGTGAGATTTCCGAAATATTGAAAAACATTGATACATGACGGAATAAGCAATAGGTAGATCGTGAAAAAGAACATGACACACTTGTAAATCGGCATATGTCCGATAAAAGCGAAAATCCGGAGAAACGTAAATGGGCACGCCCGAGGACGTGACAAAAGAAGATGAGAAGTCCACGGAAACGCTGTGTTGCACGGAAGAGAGAGAGGGGGCACCAACGGTTGGGAGATCGTCGACCGAAGGTCATTTAATATTGCTGATATTATAAAAATGTCGTTCACACTTTTAGAAAATAAATAAACAAATTTGGGCTGTCGCTGACCAGAGAAAGCAAAACATTCAGAAAGATATGGCATAACTTATGCTATCATTATAAGAATATGACGGAGCAAAGGAAAAATATCTGGAAGTTCGAAAGGGGAATTTGTTGCAACGAAGCTTGAAACTTGGAAGTAAAGGTCGCCGGTATGCAGGAAACATAAAGATCTAGCTAAAAATAACCACGAAGATCGAAAAGAACGCCGGCTATCATGTGACGCTGTGAACGTCGGAATGATATAGGACTTGGAATAAACAAGGTACAAAAGAACAAGACGCATCTAGGAGGATTATGTTCAGCGTTGATTAGGGGTAGTACATCGCCCCGTTGGGTTGCTGGGGATAGTAGTAGGTCCCGGGAGGCGTCATCATACCACCCATACCGACAACTCCGCCTTGGGGAGGCAAAGGATAGGCGCCGTTGGGGTAATTTGGTAATTGAGATGCATCGTAAAAATAGACAGTGCCGTTTGATTCATGCGCAACGGTTCCAGATTGGCTAAATTGTTGTTCAGCGGTAGGTTGAGGTGGCATCGAATAGGGGACTTGCTGGCTAGCGGGAACAAAAACCGGTGCCGCGCCTGGAGGGACAGTGGCACCGTATTGGGGGTAATCCGCGTTTGCTCCCGAGTAAATAACCGGTCCTGATGGGTACGACGTGGGGGGATAGTAATTCGGGGTTTGCTGATAGGGGTATGGTTGGAAGGGAGCCGCATGTATCGCTCGCTCTGGAATCTGAGAAAGGGGTGTCGCTGATATCTGTGGAGGATGTGACACATGACGAGCGTGTGGGGAATATCCGGCTGCTTCAGGTCCATAAGCGGGCCCGTTAAGTGTCATGGGCACTTGATGATGGAAAGGCTGTTCTTGTTGCTGAGGAGGAGGGTTGTAGAGAGTCATAGGTGATTCGATATCGGCTACCGAAACCGTCTTTTGGGGTCTAGGTTGGTGCATGGGTATAGTAGGAGTAGGGCGATTTTCTCGGAACTGCGGGTGCTGAGGAGTGTAAGGTGGTAGTTGAGAGAGTGGTTGCGGTGCAGCACCAGCAGCGGAGCCCATGCTCGGAGGAACTAGAGGAGGCGCCATTGGGCCAACTGGCAAAGAACCTCGTGCTACAGGAGGGAGGCGGACCACTGGTTTTCCAGGTTCTCCAGTAATGATGGCGGGTCGGGACATTACAGACCCTCCCGGTGAAATCATGCCGTTACGAGAAGAAACTCTGCCAATTGATGATCTCCGACTCATCGGCATACTTGGAGTATACACCGATCCTCCATACAAGCTGTTTCTTCTGCTGCCGTAAAATGCACCGCGACCACGTCCACGGTACGCCTGCTGATTTGGCCTGAGCGCTCGGGGGATGAAGATGAATGAGCGCTCAGTGGAAGGGAAGATGTAGCGAGGCGGCGAACCAGGCAAGGCAATTCTTACTGGTTTATCTCTGCGCAATGGAGGCCGGTGTTGAGGAAGCCGTGTGTGTTGCTTTTTTGGAACCGCAGAGTACGGAATAGGATTTGCCATGCCGGGCAAGAAAACCACGACCGGCACATTCCCAATCAAAACAGTGCTTGAAAAGGAGCGATTGGGCGGCGTGGACCGGGGCGCTGTGGGTACCAGTTTCGAGCTCTGCGTAGAGGGAAAATGTGAGAGCATGGGCGAGGGTCGACTTTGGGCGGCAGGTGGCGCCTGATTGACGGATTCATGTAGATCATGGGCCCAAGGCCCATCCGTAACGTCAGGTTTCGGTGGGAGACGCCTAGTTGTCGGGAAGGACAAAGGATTAGAGATTTGAACACAATAAAATGTCGATGCATCTGCTCACCGTATATTGCTGTCCACTATCAGTCCGTGGGGCTTGCTCCTGGGTTTATTGTTGGCGGCTCGGTAACCATTTGAAGGATTGTTGCCTCTCTTATCATGCAGAAAGAATCCACCACGAGTTGGCACAAGGGCCGGATTTCCTCCCCGCTGCTTTCCATTTTCTTCTTGATCCTTTTTTCTCCGTTGGGTGTGAGACACTGGCTTGACTTTATCACTTGAATCCGGCCTACCATCACCGCCAGCAGCCATATCTTCAAAGTGTATTTCAGTGGCCTCTGCAGCATCACCGGCCAGTTTCATACCATTTAACATCGCTTCCGTTTCAGGGACCTTGGTTTCAAAAGGAGTCTTTGTCGAGGATGAGCGATTCGCCTCCTTCTGGGTTCGACTTCCAACGCGACCATCTTTGCCGGCTTCGGGCGAATCGGGCAAATCATTGTCGCTGAAGTCACTTCCTTCGCGATCAGGATCCTCATCTTGATGACTGCTGGCCTCACTCATAGAGTCGTCCTCCAGGTCTCCCGCAACCGACCCATCCTCCTCGCCCTCATCTTCAGGTCTACGACGGCTGGCGGCAAGGCGGCGACGGTGATGTGGAGCCATCTGTAGGAAGATCACTAACGTGTCAACAAGCTGGAATATGTAGTGGTAGAATCGAAAGCTGTTTAGGTAGTGTGCATCGATGGTATAGGAGATAAGATGCCGGCTCTTAAGCGTGAGGGTAAAAGCAAATCAACGAAGAGGCAACAGCTTGTGCAAGGAAGCCAAGGAGAGCTAGGCTCTATTCACTGCTCAACAAAGGAGAATAAGACAAATTGAAACAAGAATGAAAGAGGTAGAAAAAGAAAGTTACCTTGTTCTCATCAAGTCTCGCTCACAAGGAAGAAGGAAGCCTGAGGAAATAGGAAAAAGAAGTCCTGGATGGTCAAACATTTGCAAGCCCGTTATCAGAATCGACGGATGCAAATCATCGCCCATCGTGACAATGCCGCTAGTCCGCATTGGGGCTAGTGGAAGAAGGACCATCCGCGTTCCAATCCCCGTCTTTCAGGTGAGGATTCAACTCTACTGCAACAAACACGCAAACACGCTATTGTACCATCAACTTGTCGGAGGTTGGAGGCTGGAGGCTGGAGGCTGGAGGCTGCAGTTGTTTGCGTCAATTCCATCTGCTGACCCTTCCCAATGGAGCTTTTCATGCTGATACGCATCGCATGGTATGGTTATACTTAGCATGTTGGCCTGTGCTAGTGAGCTAGTCCATGAAATGCTAAGCCCTATGACATCTACAAGGTTGAGAAGAAACATATGACAAGAAGATCAATCCATGAGAGCCAGTCTAACAAACTAGGGTGTTACCTATTTAATCAAAAGTGGTTTTCTTTCCTTGCGACTCAATAATGCCTCCGCTAAGTCTCTGGACTGTCTCCTCAGAATAACGATCGTTGAAGCCGGTCTTGCCCTTGGTCTTCGCTTTCTGTTGGTGTTGCCTGTCCTTCTTCCCTGACGGATTTAGATTTTCAGAAGATACCTCCTCGATAGGCGCGGCAGATGCACCCTGTCTCTCTGAGCCTTCTTTCCCAAAGCGCTTTTTGTAGCGAGTCGTGCTGTCTTCAGCGAACTCCACTCGCAGTGTACGTCCCAGCAAACGATTCACCCACACCTTCTTCTCCTTGGGTTTCTTTTTCCTACTCTGCGAGCGTTTTGGGCTCTCATCAGATTCCGAGGACTCCACGTCATCCGTTTGCTCGCTTTCGGGGACTTTGACGAATCCTCGCACTGCAGCTTCTGCAGCTTCTAATTCTTCAAATTCCACCCAGCCATAGCCTTTGCATTTCCCAGAATCTTCAAAGGTAGCTATGTGGACGTGGCTGATGTTACCGCAAGGCTTATAGTGTTCCTCAATCATCTCCTTCGTGGAATCAAAGGCAAGATTGCCAACGAATATCTTCTTAGAGGGCGTAGTTGCGGTCTTCGAATTCTTAGATGCATCCCCAGCGTCGCGAGGTTTCTCAGGTCGCCCTGCAAAACTATTCGCGTCTTTTATAAGAACTGCGCGGCCTGTTAAAAGCTGCTCGCTCAATGCAACTGCCCGCTGCACTGCATCGCTGGTTGAGAAATCGATATAAGCAAAGCCTTTGTTGAGTTGTTTTCCAAACTTCTTCTCGCCATTGGGAAGATGTATTCGCGTAATCTCGTCCGGGTCAAATGATCCCTGCGTAGTCAGGAACTTGCGTAGATCGTCTTGCGTCACGGAGAAAGAGAGATTTCCAATCCAAATCCCAAATCCGCTGCGCTTTGCTGGTTCGGTAGGAGAATCCTGGGTCACCGGTTTGGACGCTACGGGCTTTGACTCGTCGATTTCTGCCGTTGCTGGCTTTTTTTTCGACTTTCGAAGGGCTTTCTTTGATGGAGGTTCTGGGGCAGCAAGGTCAATTTCGATATCTGGATCGAGTTTCCGCTTACGACTCGCCGATGGAGAGGAATCTGAGGCGTTTCCCATCGTCAATTGCAAATGGTTTTAGACGTGTGCTCGATTTTAAGCAGCACAAAGAAAAGCGCTGTCGCAAAGAAGTCGCGAAGAAAAGAAGTGTTCGCAGTGCAACGCCAAGTTTTAGCTTTGGAGTCGTGCGAGTTTGCTTGTCACAAGATTGGTTTAGTAAGGACGGAGCTTTTCATCCCTTTGAAGCCTACCATCGACTCCCGAGACGACACGCTGTCTCATTCTGACCCGAAACTCGTCAATAAGTCAAGTACATTGCAATCCAGTCGATAAACATCAAATTTCTGTTAATTATCTGGCGCGACTGACTCTATGGTTTCCCACGGGGATACCACTGAATCGCTCTCTATGAATGGGAGCTTGCCCGATGACCGTGATGCAAATGCTCACCGCACGTACAAGTCTTTCAAGTCAGGCTGACCGCATATCTATTTTGCGACCACTTATGCTAATAATGTTTCTTTAGGCGAAAGTTTGCAAAGATGAAGATCAAGTTTGAGCTAGCAATGAAGGAAGGGAGCTCGCTTGTTAAGGAGGAATTAAGGATCATCGACCTTTCGAGACGATTTAAAGAACAGAATGAGTATGCCTGACCCCGAACCCGATATAAACCGGATTGCTAATAATTTCGCTCGCATAGCCAACTTCTTGAGCTGCTTTTGGAGCTCAATTCGAGCATACGGATTCCTCGGCAATTCCGGTACGATCTGGACGTTCCAACAGAGTTGTTTCCGGAATGGTATCCCCTAGGGCCTGACACTCCGTCAACACTCAGCTATGACGCTGCAACTGCCCGACAGAAACTCCGTGAGGCGAGAGTGAAACTACTAGAAGGCAAAATGTCAGCCGCCGCATGCCGACGACTGGAGGAATCTATGGCGCGGAGCGATAACTTCGCCCCAGCTCTTCATTATAGGGAACTGCTGAAAACTCCGCACACAATACCAACGACCATCGGGCATCCAAGTGCGGAGGAAGACATCGACTCCACCCTTGGATTCTTGTCGCCAGGGCATGACATGGAATATACAAACAATCTTGATTCGGGCCTGGGCTTCACCCGGACAGGCGACAGACCACTGACTGCGGACAGAGAAAGAGAGATCATTATGCGCAATCCCACATCTATGTATAATTGGTTGCGGAGAAATGATCCAAATGCATTTCAAGAGACTGAGTCTATCGCACCTCCAGAGAAGCCTCCAGCACCCCCAAAGGCAGCAGCTACTCGCACATCGAAACGGGCGGCCGCACAAGCCTCACGGGAAGAGAAGGGATTTGAGGATGATAATTTCATGGTTGACGTGGAGCCGGAGGTGCCAAAAGTTGGCACTCGCACTAAGAGAAAAAGAGACGAAGATAGAGGATACCGTCCAAAAGGCGGCAGCAGCGGTCGATCGAGGAAGAAGAAAGAAGACGGTCCCAAAAGGAAGAGACCTGCTGCAGCATCAGCAAGCTGAAATGCTGCCCTTTGAAAGGATAGTTGATTATTTCCGTGGACTTTTTCTAGGGTCTTGTATCTCTTCTAACGTGTTGCGTTCACAGCCATATTTTCATCAAATTCTGTATCCATATTCATAATGTCACATTCCTTTATTTTTTGATAGTACCTTTTTACTGTTTTCTTTTTACTATTGACTTGGTTGCATAGTACAAATTTGAATTGCTCGCTCATGCTATCCTAAGTGTGTCCTGATCTCCCTCATACAAAAAAGAACTGGCCAACTCTTGTGTCATCAACTACACCTTCTGCAAATCACCCTTACCCATCCCCAAGAGGTTAATCCCCAACCCTAACCTTTCCCTAGGCCCTCCTAATCCCCTGATACTTAAGGATGAGTAGGGGATTATGAACAGACTGCAATTTTAAGCATGATTAGTCCACTCTGTCCAAGAGCATGCCATTTGCATTAGTTGGGTGATAGACAGGGAGGTTCAGATTCTCCCCATCCAACTTATCACTTCTGCGTTCTCTTATTAGTGTGAGGTGAATAAAGGTGCTTCTAGGAAGGCCCAGACTCTTCTCTTGGCCCACATGCAACTTACATACCACAGTAGTAGACTAGTTAGTAACTAGTTGGTGAATTTTATCACAAACTTGTGGACCTGAAGATGAGAAGAGATCTTCTGGGGCACTTCTGTGTCATCACAGACTTTTTAGTACAACATGACTTAACTGAATCTAGTCATGATGGCCACTGTGGTCATCTTATCTGTACCTGGTGGTAGCTCCATTTCCTCTCAGTAGCAACAGGTTTTGATATCATAGTGAATGAATATCTGATCAACAAACCCTTCAGTTTTGTCTTCATATTAGAGCTGTTTATGTGCATACCGGACACCTTAGCATAATAGAGTTTAGAGCACACCGTTCTCTTTTCTTGCTAGTCCTCAGGTGTTAGTTAACTGTGTTATGATGCCAGAGTCTGAATGAGATTGCTTTGAATCTCATGTGGAGATGAAAGCCCTCGGGCAATCAGGCTTTTCTAATACACAAGAACAACCACAGCTCTTAAGTCAACTCTATGTCAAATTGTCAATGTCAATGGGAGTTTAGAATCTGGTGTTTATAAAGCCACTGATGAGTTGATTCACCTAGCTTGCATGGCACCAGGTTCACATTTGATTCAGTTTCAAGTTTCTATGTCTTTCCTGTTTGCAAGGTGCTCATATCTGTTTCTCTCATTCCAGAGCATTGTCAAGATTACTGAGAGACCAATGCTCCAGGGGTTCAAGCAGCACTCCAACACAGAAGTTGTTTGTTTTGTTTGTTCAGCAATGCATATGACTGAACTCAAAAGTTATCTTTTAGCTCGAGTCAAACCACTTAAGGTTATTTAGATGAAAGTTTAAAACACAGGCTCCGAAGCAAATAACAATCAGATTGATGTTCAGTCCCAGCTGCCTCTGAAAAAATCCTGTGATCAATCAAGGACTGACTTCGGATCAGCTTAAAGCTTTGGCAGAATACTGGACAACTCTGCATCGAGTCGCCATTGGCCAGTGGCTTCGCCTCATTGCTCATCATGACTCAGCCCAAAGCATGGTGTCGGGGAGACCACACTCCTGACCCGCAGCAAGATTACTGCGTAGATCCCCGAGCTGAGGACCGGCTATTCATAAGGAGCCCCAGTTGTCCATGGTTCATGCAGCTCCTATCTTGCGTTTAACCAGGACTCCTTTCGACGACTCAACATGCATGGACCATTGATTGTGGAGGACCTCGACGAGTTTGATTTGGATATCCTGGCACAACACCCTCTGCTCAAAATATACACAGAGATATCTTTCTTCTTTCCGGTGGCCAGTGACTCTTTGCATTCAGCAATCGTCGACACCTTGAGCAATGGCCTTGGACAGCTGCTTGCGAGTTTTCCCTGGCTTGCAGGCCAGGTAGTCCAAGAGGATGCGGGTGAGGGCAACTCGGGCGTTTTTAAAATTAAGCCATTGGACAGTATTCCTCGTCTGGTGGTGAAGGACTTGAGAACTGACTCTTCGATGCCCACAATGGACGCTTTGAGACAAGCTGATTTCCCCTTTAGCATGTTGGATGAGAGCAAGCTTGCACCTCGCAGAACCCTGCCAGGGAGTCCAGAAGAGCTGGCATTGGACTCTGATCCGGTCTTTCTTGTTCAGGCTAGTTTTATTGAAGGCGGCCTGATTCTAACGTTTGTCGGCCAGCACAACACAATGGATATGATCGGCCAAGGCCAGGTCATTTACCTCTTCTCGAAGGCTTGCCGCAATGAGAGGTTCACCAGTGAAGAATTGTCGTCTGGAAATCTTGCTCGCCACAACCTTATCCCCTTGCTAGATGAAACGTACACTCCAGGAATTGAGGTCTCTCGTCAAATGGTGAAACCTGCGCCATCTGATGGCCATCTGGTGCCAGCTGCGGCCCCTCCAAAATGCACCTGGGCGTACTTCAGCTTCAACTCCGCGTCGCTCGCCGCTCTAAAATTGCTTGCCACAAACACCTTGCCCCTATCCACAGGCTACATCTCCACCGACGACGCGCTCAGCGCCTTTATCTGGCAATCCATCAGTCGTGCCCGACTTCTCCGCTTAAACTCATCAACCGAATCAACCCTCACCCGTGCCGTGGATGTACGGCACTACCTAAACATTCCAAAAACTTACCCCGGGTTTCTACAGAATATGACATATCACACACGCACGCTTCAAAAGCTGGTTGAGGAGCCCTTAGGTGTCGTCGCAGCACAACTCCGATCCGCCTTGGATCCCAAAACATCGAATCTAGCCCACCACACCCGCGCCTTTGCGACATTGTCGGAGCGGACACCGGACAAAAGCACTATCTCATTCCTAGCGGCAATCGACTCGTCCACAGACGTCATGCTAAGCTCGTGGGCTAAATTGGACTGCTACGAGCTTGATTTCAACCTCGGATTGGGTAGACCTGAAATGGTGCGGAGGCCGAGGTTTGCTCCGTTTGAGAGTTTGGTATATTTGATGCCGAAAATGCCTGATGGGGAGATTGCGGTCGCGATTGCTTTGAGAGATGAAGACTTGGAGAGGTTGAAGGCAGACGAGGACTTTGTGAAGTATGGCAGGTATATCGGGTGATGTAGATGGTGGTCTTGGGAAACAGCGTTGGCTATGTAGGCTATAAAGACTATGAAGGATGATAATTCTGAGCACGCAGAGTCCATGGGAACAGAAACAGATGTGTAATTATGTTGTGTGCCTAGTGGTATCTAGAATGGCGCCACACGATTAGAACAGGCATCGTTTGCTTTACATAGATCACAGCGTAGTTATAAGTGTGCGGTTTGCAGTGGCAGTGTTTGAGTACCGCAACCGGAAACTGAAGGCTACTAAAGTCAGTCGTGTCCATCAGGGTCATCGGATGATTCATCAGATGTCAAGTATTCATAGCTACTAAACGACTCCGGCCAATCACCGCCAAATCGAGCGCGCTCATCAGCTTCGTCAGTGAGCTCTTCGTCAGTAATACCATCGTCACTCAATCCTGCGTATTCACCCAGTGCCATACGTTTCCCAGTCAAAACGTCGAATGATCGCATCCTTAGCGTTGGGTTAGCGTGGCATAATATTCTCACGAATTTTGGAGCTGTCATCACATCTGCCAAAGCTGCTGCATGATTTTCGATATCAACTTGAAGTGGAAGAGAAAAGGCAGTTCGCCCCCCGCATCGCCGAGAGTGCAGGATTGAACTGTCGTTTGGCGGCTCGTTTGACAAGCTGAAATTTACAATCAAGTATCTCAAGGGAATAGTAGTCACATTTTCGTGACTCGGTCTGAGAGCGACTGGGCAGATAAATCGCATGCGTAATCGAAGATAGTGAAGGGTTGAAAGAAGAGATCCTATCGCGGGACATATATGGGAGGTACCTTGTCCCTTTGGTAACCAGTTGCTCCCATTTGTATCCAAGTCCAACACTCTTAGAGGCTGCGCCACAAGCAAGGCGGATAATGTGTTGAAGTGCAGCTAATTCCGTCTTGGTTCACCCATTTTCCTCAAATCGAATGCAGGGAATGCTGTAAACCTCAACTCTCGGAGGCCATCACACTTTCGAAGTACGTTGGCCAGCGTAGCTAAATCTTCATCCAAGCGCTTGATGGAGAAAGCAGAGTTGATATTGGGCGAAAAGACAGAACCCCACCCTGCAACTTCGCCCATGCGAATGCGAAGTCCTCTCAGATATGATCATATCAAATTTCGCCATTCGTGCTCATCTGCCAAGTGCAACAGTCTCTGTAGCTGATCAGGACAAATTTCAACGTCTGCCCAAAACACGACACGTGCGAGGATGTACCAGGTTTTGCAAACCCTTAAGCGGCGTAGATCCTGGCGGAAAAACAATGAGCCTAGCAGTTCCAATATACTGAGCAAAAGCTCTGGCGGCAACTGCAGAAGATGAGGTGGCATGTTGGGCAATCATGAACCGGTTGCTCTTTGACTCGAGGCTGAAAAAAGCACGGTTGAACCTTCTATCGCGTTTCAGAGTACTGTAAGGTCTGAAATCCGGAAGGGTATTATCAAGAGAGAGTATTACCTTGCTCTGCAATGAGACAGCGAGGCCACACAGTTACCACCATCCAAATGCCTTGATCGACGCGAGGTGAGTTTGTTTCTTATTGGTTGTAAGCTATGAGTATATGAGTCTGTGAACGAACAGCAAACTGGCCACCGGTGTTAGCTTCTGAAAGAAAGCAAATGGGGAAGACACGGAGGCTTGCTTTTGTGGTATTTTTTTGGGAGCAAGCGGTATGTCCTGTCACTTCATCGTCCGACGCTTGATTAGTTAGTTAGTTGAGAGCTCATCATCTCTCACAGATCCCAAGGTCGTTGGCACGCCAGCATCAATCTGCAGCGCTTCTAGCAACCTGCCCAGGTTATATGGCGCTTGTCTCATGCGAGAAGCGGCCCTTCCCCGTCAAGTATGTAAGCTTGACCAGCTCCTAGTCACCTCTCTGTCTAACTGGATTAATGGATCCTGCAAGTGACTGAACGAGACAGCCCGAGATGAACGATGGAGGTTGTGGAAGGGCAAAAGCGGCAGCATGAGCTGGTAAAGCGGCCACATCACCGGGCTGAACGGGACAGCTCCAGCTTCTTGACGGCGAGGGAGAAACTCGTATTCTGGCTGAAGAACATTGGCTTGCGGATCTTAAACGGGGCTTATACGGTCCACTCTATCTGCAAATCGAGCGATGGCCGACTGGAGTCTGACAGTTGCTAGTCCGAATCAGTCAGGTTTTCGTATCTTTTGCCGTTGATCGATGATGATATTCATGGTCAGTCATGAAACAACGCGGAGACGACATCATCATGTACCGAAGAGGAAATCCTTCGTGTTGCTAAGAGCCGCAATGTCAATACTGGCCTAACTATGTGTTCCATGTGGAATGCTGCGTCAATGTCCTCTTGCGCTGCCATATAAAGAGAGGTTGCCTTTCCATTCCAGGAGGAAGCCATCCCAAGTTTCATTGCAATGAGCACTTCATCGGCCTATTTTATTGCAGCTTATGCCATACTCTACTTCGTTTTGACACTTGTGTTTTCCAAGACTCATTGCGTCTACTGCTACCATGAAGAGCGCCTTCTTCCAGGTTCTATTTCTTACTCTGCCGCTGCTTTCAGCGTCAGCTACCCTTCATCGTGGGCGTCGATGCTCTTACGGCGACCCATGCTGGCCTACAGAACATGAATGGCAGGCATTCAATGCTTCAATTTCTGGCCGTCTAATCCGAACGTTTCCGTCAGCAGCAGTCTGCCATACAGAGAACTACGATGCTGCCAAATGCACAGTTGCAAAAGAAAACTGGTCAAACAGTTTCTGGCGAACAAATCAGACAGGAGCATATTCGGCGATTCTATGGGAGCTTGGTGAAAAGGGGCAATGCTTCATTGATTCGTCATCGGATGCCCCCTGCGACCAAGGCATTGGTAAGGTACTTTGTACATGGTCAAACAAACAAGGTGTACTCATGCGCATGGTGTAGTTCCACATTACTCTGTTGGTGCACATGATGCAGAAGATATTCGAACTGCTGTCAAGTTTGCAGCGAAAAAGCATCTATACCTAGTGGTGAAGAATACTGGACATGACCAGTAAGTACTGTTTTCTCATTTGGCAATAGGCATCAATAAAGGTTCACATTCCCTAGCCTTGGGCGATCGAGCGGCCGGGGGTCATTTTCAATATGGACACACAATCTGAAAGGGAAAAAGTGGCATACTGCGTTCATCCCCAAAAGAGCTCCATCGAATACTATTGGTATTCCTGCGGTGACTATCCGAGCTGGAGAACAATGGCTAGGTAGTGCTTGGGTCTGGTTGCTTGATAAAACTCTTGTTTAACCTTCTTTTAGATGTATACAAAGCAGCCGCGGAAAAAGGAGTCATTGTCGTTGGGGGCTCGGCTCGAACTGTCGGTGCAGCTGGAGGCTATCTTACCGGCGGTGGTCATAGCCCCTTCTCTCATTTTTACGGACTGGCTGTGGACAGTAAGTGCAGGGTCATTGAAATCTGTTTAGTGCTCCTTTGGCGGCTGACCCTTCATTAGATTTGCTCGAGGTCAACCTCATTGATTCGAATGGTAGACTGAGGACCATAAACCAATACACGGACCCAGAGTACTTTTACGCTCTTCGCGGCGGAGGAGGTAGCGCATGGGGCGTAAGTATCACCGGTGTCCTTGTGGTTGGAAATTGTACGGCTACTGACATTCGACCCAGGTGATCACCTCCGTTACATACAAGACTCATCCGAATCCGTCTCATATCCAAGTTGGCTTCGTACAATTCAATGTCACAAGCAATTTCACCATGCGAACTGTTCTCGAAAGGTCTTTACAAGAACTTCCACGTATCACTGACGCAGGATATACTGGTTATGGCGCCATAAACCTCCTGTCTGATGGTGGCCAGCCCCTTGGATTTTCGGCGATTTTCATTCAGCCCAATGGAACCAATGCTACCTTCACCGAGGCCTTCAAACCATTCCACGACATTGCAAAAATGCAAGGAGTTTCCGGTGCTGTGGCAAATATAGATTTCCCAAGCTGGATCGAGTACGCCAAAGTATTCGTTCAGGACCCAAATATTGCCACCAATATCATTGATGGCTCAAGGCTCCTTACTTCCCAGGTCTTACTGCACCGAACGCGCGATCTAGTGGACCTGATGTTTGAATACGCATCATTTGCCCCTGGGTTCAACTTCAGTGAGTATTCCCTAGTCTTCTACCACGAATTATGTGAGGTCTTTGCTACTCTGCCACCGATGCTAACTTTATCATTTCTTTTCCAGTTGGTAAAGTGGACTCCAGTGAAAGAAAGAAGACATCCGTGCACCCGGTCTGGGAACAAAGCAGGGCCCTCTTGAGTTTTTCAGCAAACTGGAAAGATGACGCGCCGGCAGCTGAAAAAAGGCAAGCGAAGTTGGGTCTCGTAGAGATCAGTAAGAAGCTCGGTCGCATCGTCGGTCCACAGGGCGGGACATATCTCAACGAAGCCAACCCGTAAGCCTTCCTTCTCTGTTGAGGCGTACGCCTCTCTTCCTGTTCCTTTTTTCCTTGCTTTGCGTGTTAACATTGAGGTTCCTCCTCCCATTAGATATGAGCCAGACTGGCAAAACGTATTTTGGGGAGAGAAGTATCCCCGATTGTTGGCCATCAAGAGGAGAATCGACCCGACAAATCTCTTTGTGTGCAACAGGTGTGTGGGAACGGATATTGTTTTGGAACCGTGAAATGTGAGATTTTGGAGTAGTATCTTTGTGGTTTTCATAGATCAATGCTTTTTTGCAAGCACCCGTGCCAATTGCTACTTCTATTTGTCAGTGATGATTGTCATTAATTCTGCTGTTGTGATGGTTCCTTAACATGAAAGATCCATAGTTCCACCCTGAGTGTTCTGATAAGGAGCTAGCAATTGGTTGTGAAGTTGTTAGAAGCAGCATTTAGAAGATATGTAGCAGAAATCATAGTCTGAGTTTTGTAATCCTGAATATCCAGATATCATTCTATTTCATGACTTTTAGTAATATGTTCTGATGCTTGAGGTTTGGGAGGTCTGATCTACCCCCCAACTGTTTCGTGGGTGTCAGCCTGGGCAAATCTTCATCCCAAACTTCTATCACGGAAATCTCGCAACTCTTCATCGCAATCCTCGCAAAGCTGATTGCTTGCCACAGAGCAAACGACTTTTCATACGGCTGCTCCGACTGAACCTGCAGCTTCCCTTATACTCCATCTGATCCACCACTTTGCACTCCCACAATGGCCATCACCATTCTCCCTCCTGTCGTCGAGGACGAACCATACGTCTCCGCCGAAGAAGACGATGAATTCCGCGATTCCGACTCGGACGTTGAAATGGAAGACGCTCCATCCCGTCCCTCCAAACGGCCCCGTCTCTCCAAAGGCGCAATCGTCACGCCGGGAGAAGTAGTCACAGACGACCCGCAGTGGATGAGGTTTGTTCTCCTCCTCCTTTCCCATCCGCTGATGCTTTTCTACAAATTTATACTAAACCGTCTCTACCTGCACACAGAGGCCACGGCACATTCACTCCAGCCCCTCCCTCCTCCTCCTCCACAAATACCTCCTCCCTCTCCAACACCATAATCGCCACCGTCGCCGGCACCGTCCTCAAAACCAACAAACTCCTCTCCGTCTACCCCCTCCGCGCCCGCTACACCCCCGAGATCGGCGACCTCGTCGTCGGCCGCATCGCCGAAGTCCAATCCCGCCGCTGGAAAGTCGACGTCGCGGCCCCCCTCCTCGCCAACCTCCCCCTCTCCGCCATCAACCTCCCCGGCGGCATCCTCCGCAAACGCACCACCGCAGACGAACTGCAGATCCGCTCCTTCTTCAACGAAGGCGACCTCCTCGTCGCCGAGGTGCAAAGCGTGCACCAAGACGGCTCCGCGTCGCTGCACACGCGGTCTTTGAAGTACGGCAAGCTCCGCAATGGCATCTTCCTTGGTGTCGCGGGGATGGGCGGTGCGGGACTCGCGCGCGGCACGGGGGTGGTGCGTAGTCGGAGGCAGGTGTGGACGGTTCCTGGGGCGAATGGCGGGGCGGATGTGGAGGTTATTCTGGGGGTGAATGGGTATATATGGATTGCCAAACGCGCGGATGCGGTGCCGGAGGATAGTGGGATGGGGATGTCGATTACGCGGTTGGAGGATATGGTTTCCGGGACGATGTATTCGAGTCAGAATGATGAGATCAGTCTTGCGACGAGGAGGGAGATTGCGAGGTTGGCTGGGTGTATAAGGGTGTTGGTGCAGGGTGGGATCAAGGTTGATGAGGACACGGTCATGACGGCATATGGGGCTAGTTTGGAATTGGAGCTGGAAGCTGGGGTTGACGAAGACGATGAGGACGAAGTGCACAGGATAAAGAGGGAAGGGAGGGATTATCTAGGCGGGGAGAGGGCGAAGAGAGTCTTGGAAGCCGTTGTTCAACGGTGATTTGTATTAATATACGACGTGATTGAAGAAGCGTGGCTACCTTCCACACCGTCAGTCAATCGCAGAAACAGGCCAACCGGCAAGATAAAAAGGGTCGTCAAGTCATAAATTTTACATCGCGAAAGAGGATAAAACGACAAATGAGCAGGCAGGCTGGCTACAATCTAGCAACAATAAAAGGGGATCCTGGCCGAAGACATGGGGATATTAACACCGCCAAAAAACAAACTACAATTGAAACACAGGCACCACGCCTGGCCACTGCCCCCTCGCCCTCTCCTCCCAATATCCATCTTTTCCCGGGATCAACTTCCACGTCGCCCCATCATCCTCATCATCATCTCCTGTCCCCATCCCATTTGCTCCGTCACCAGCTCGAACCCTGGTAAACCATCTCGGCTTCCACACCTCGCCGCTATTCTCCATGGCCCTCCTCCTCAGCCGCTGCTTTTCCTCCAACTGCCCCTTCAAATTCTCAGCTCCATCAACGTCCCCATTCTCCAACGCCCTTTGGTCTGGCCTCAACCGACTATCCGTCTGCGGCAACTTCCCCTCCTCAATCACCGTAGTCTCATTCAAACTCGCCGCATACACCGTGAACCCGTAATGTTTCTGCGGCTTGTCAACGAGCGAACCAGCCGCCCAGATGGTGTGATTGGTTTCGCGCCCGTGTTCGGTGAGCTGGAGCGACGTAGTCCAACTACCCTGTAGCCCAAGGGGCAGCTCCTCGCCGTGCGTATCGAACGCTTTCACCGTAACTTCCTCACTGCGGCCAGAGAACATACCGCCAGCTTTGAACGTGACGATCGTCTTCTGGCCCGTTGTTTCGTTGACGATGCACATTTCGCCCACCGGCTCGACATATTTCTCGCCCGCGATGATGTTCCTTAGGAACGAAGTGCCCGGGGACCAGCTGAAATGCTCTCCACTGGAATGCAGCGTCAGCCGTACCTTGCCTTCCGTTATGATCTCCGCAGATTTCCCCCAAAACTTCTGTGTCGGTTGCGGCGACTGTGCAAAACTCCAGGCCTTCGAGTCCGCCTGATACGCCAGCTGCACCGGTCGGTGGGAGACCTTTTCCGCAATAAACCGGAACCCCAGGTCACCGCGAACGAGTTCGTAGGTTTCCCCAAGCATCGGATTGAACGGTTTGCGGATACTTCTCTCTTTAACCCGCATGTTTGAATATGGCGAAATGGCAAATGCAGTCACGTAGATCAGCCTTTCCAAGTCATCTATAACATTGGCAGCCTTGTCCAGCAGCGGCGAATACTCAAACAATTCTGCAGCACGCTGCAAAAGTGACATCGGCTCATTGGCAGAAACAGGCATAGAGATAGTGGATAAATCCTTGCCAACGTTTTTGCGTAGGAATCCGATCAGACTCGGGGGCATAACTGTTGGAGCTTTGACCGTGTTTCGGCGAGTGACAATGTCCACGGGCAGCGGAGTTAGGGATTTTGGCTTCGTAGGGAACAAGGATGAAGAATTGTCATGCCTGAATCTAAGGAAATCGTCCCTTTCTTCAATGTCGCTTCCGGAGAGCGAGGATTCATCGCCGGTTTGTGTTTCTGCCGTGACACTCTTCTCCTCTTCATCCTCACTGTCGCGATGCATAGTGAGGAGCGGAGACTTGTTCCCATCAGGAGCATCAAAGAACTCCTCGGAGAGATCCGATTCCATACTCTGGCGGGTCCGAATCGACGGGGCCCTCGAGGACCGAATGCGTTTCCTCTCCAATACACTAGAAAAGTCCGAAACGACCGAGTTAAGCTCCTGAAGAAGGGCCATTAACCTCTCGTGCACAGCGCCAGGCCCTCTATTCCCCATTTCCACAGTCGACTTCTCGCTACTAGAAGGCTCACTCTGGGAGAGACTTCGTTGGGACGGCGCCGTATTCTCGTTTCGCGGTTTCAGTTTCCAAAACGACCGTTTCTCCCGATCCACCACCTCGTTTCCATCCGCCTGCTGAGACACGTTGCGAGAAGAAGTAACCTGTAGCGCTTGGGCATCCCGGTTCGAGGAGTAAGGCAGGTACTTGGGATCCGTATCCTTCGCGAGCTGGCGAACAGTGTCTCTTGCCATGGCAACCTTGCCCACCAGCCACTCTACCTCCGCCCAGCTTTTCGTATCCTGGGGCATCAGACTCTGCCTTCGCGCCGGTATCGAATGCGTTCGCACCTTCAATTTCGGCTCCGGCTGCCCCGCATCCTCAGAAGACTTTGATGCCTTCTCCAACGCACGCTTCCACATATTGAAGTCCTGCTCATTAAGGGCGCGGAGATGCCAGATCTCCGCGCCGGAATCTATAGAAATCTCCCTGGTATCACTATTCGTCGCGATGGCGGCAAGGGTAAGCGGTATGGCCCCGCGCAGCGCGGAGGAATTTCGATCATGGTAGTAAGACAGAGTCGAAGTGTTAAAGTCAAGGGAGAAAAATCGCCGAGCGAACCCTTGATGACGTTTCCGGCGCCGTTTCTGGAGGATACCGGTATGCAGGGGGACATGGAGATTGGGCGAAAGCTCCGAAATCTGAGACGTGCTTTTAGACTGGGTGCCTACCAGGCTCATTCCGCGGGAATTCCTCAACGACTCGGTGGATTCCGAGGCTCCGATTCCATTACCCAGATTCGAGCGTGCGAGGGCACTGGTTCCTCCGACGGAACCTGCCACCGCCTGCGAATGATGGACCTGATGGCCGGATCGCGGAGGACAATGGGTGGGGTACGTCAGCAGGACGAACGTCGCGGTCTTCGAGATCTGCTTCGAGAACGTGTTGTCAAACACCAGTGCATAATTCCCACCTTCGCCGGGCGCAACATTGTAGGTTCCCTGGGAGATCTTGTCCGCTTCGCATTTTCCCACCCACTTGATCGGCTTGAGGCCTATCCCTTTTAATTTCTCCGTAACCACTGACGACGAGGATTGACCTCCCCTGCCATTGTCCCTTCCGTCACCGAGATCGCTATTGGAGTGTATGGAGGCAGAGGTCGCGGTCAATGAAGTAGAGGTACCGGGATGTTTGAAGATGCCGAAATTCAATGATTTCTTGTGCGGTTGGATGCTCCACGAGATGGTGTGTTCCCCGCTAACATTAATCCATCGGACGAGGTATGACTGTGTGTGTTGAAAGCGTCAAAGGTCCCGTCAGTTTTCTAGGCTATCCGGACAACAACGGATAAAGGGAGGGGGGGCAAGAACACGCGTTTTTGGAGCGTACTTTGCTATGGATCTCGATCTCTTCCATTCCAGCCATGATGCCGAGCTAAGCAGAGAGGAGCGAATTCGTAGGGGCGTTTCGACAGAATGCGCTATTTAGAAAAAAATCCACCGCAGAAGGGCAGTTATCCGACCATCCCCGAGATGACAGATTCTCGGAAAACAAAGGCGAGATACGGAGTTGATGTAGGGGAGTTGGAAGACGCAGCAACTTGATGTGAGACGGCTTACGTCCCGTGGGTCCAAGTGTTAATCATGATATCGCAAAGAATAAGACAGCGAAGCGAAGTCTGACTGTTCCCCAGCCATCTATTCAAGCAACGACGCCATCGCGCACGATCAGCTGGGCGATGCAAGGGCGGTGGCTCACGGCAGTATCGCCCACCGTGCTTATGCTATTCAACCCTGATTGGCCAGAATGTGGGATTACGTGATGTGCGGCTTAGCACCGGAACAAAGTTCATCCACGGGCGGAGAGCCGCCGGGCCCCGGACATTCCGGCTGCGCATCGCCAGCCTCACCAGGTTGCGCTTCAATCAGGCTGAGTTCTCAAGATCAATCAGAAACATCAATTAACATATGTTCGTGGAGTCCATCAATACCAACGGCTCCAAGTCTCATCCAATCTGTTATGAACATGGCTAGACACTATGACAACACAACAATACTTGCAGGCCCAAATGAAATCAAGATGGAACAGTATCACAACACCAACCAAAAGATGCCAAATAAGCCCGCAGATTTCATTTCTTGCACACCATCTCATCAATGCTGATATTACGCAAAAATCAAATGGAGAACAGGAAGACTTTTGGGAAACAAAAGACAGTTGTAAATACAGGACTGGACTAGCAACACATGGGGAGAAAAACAAACATCCTTTCATGGTCATACATGTGTTTCAAACCACAGAAACGCTCGCACACCCATGCTCCAACATGCTGACATGAAAAACAGAAGAATTAATGAAGCCCAAATTGGGTTAAATAGCGCTAAATCCAGAATTGAAAATGTCATCCTCCTTGGAAGGAAAAAGGGAGGGTTCGCTTTTTGGGGCTTTCTAGATACCTTTGGCCCCCTTGCTATGCGGCTGCGATGACGGCTCTCAAGTTCTCCTTGATTTTGTCTCGAAGTCTGAGACCCAAAGGAACTTCCTCTTCGACATGTCGCCGAGAGTGACGTCGCTCTCGTCGCCGTTCCCGTTCGTCAGGGTAAGTGTAACTATCCCTTCTCGCAGGTTTGGCCTGAGTGTCAACTTCTTTCCTCGATCTGTGATGATGTTCCCGATGCTCCCTATGCTCCTTATGCTCTTTATGCTCCTTGTGCTCTCTGTGCTCCTTGTGTTCCCTATGTTCGCGATGCTCGCGGTGTTCCCGAGACGGCTCTGCAACGGAACCCCGTCTTCGCCGCCTTTCCTCTTCAAGACCAGAGTCCTTATCATGATGGTGTCGATGTTTTCGCTGACCATGTCCGTGAGAATCGGAGCGGCTTGACGAGCTTGAATGGCGACCAGGCGATCTAGATGAACTCGACCTATCCCCGTTCACTCTGAGCATCGGCCCTGAAGTATCGGAATTCCCCGTGGTCATTAGTCTGAGAAGGGCAACTGGCTTTGCTGCGAGAGAAGAGAGGCTATTGTGGCTTGAGCTACCCCTGCTTCGTGAGGTCGAGTCTCGTCTCTCACGGTGCCTTGGCACAGAGCGCTCAACTTCTTGAGTACGCTTTTTTCTTCGTTTTTCTCCCTGATCATCCTTGGCATTTCGTTTGGAAGACCTTCGGGCCTTTGCCTCTGCTACAGCATCCGCTAGAGGTGTCGCAAAAATCGATCTTTCGCTCTTCAAACGTCGAAGACCAGGTTGGCTGTCCATTGAACCGGTCGAGTCGCGTCGTTCACGTTCCCATCCCGATCGTCGCCTGCGTCGCCTGCGCCTGTGTTCGTCGATTGCCTCATGTCCGGATGTGCCCTCTAGCGCTGGATCTGGGTCAACGACTGCCACTGTTTCTTCCAGTGATCGCTCTACAGGCTCTTTCGCCGGTTCGTCAGGCGCAGGATTTTCAATGGGAATAGCTTCGACGGGACTAGGTTCCTCAGGGGCTGAAGGCTCCACGGCCTGTGGCTCCTCAATAGCCTTTTCTTCGGGTGGTGTCTCCTCCGCCACGGGCTCTTGGATTGGTGATGCTTCTTCAACAGGCGTTTCTTCAATGACCTCTTTTTCAATAGGTACTTCTTGGGCTGACTCTTGTTCCACAGGTGTCTCTCCCGACGCAGGTTCAGTCGTTTCAGCCGCAGGTGTCTCCTCTGGATCGGAGATCTCTTTCGCTGCACTTTCTTCTTTGGAAGCCTCATCAGGAGCCTCCTCCGTCACAGGTTCTTCAATGGGGTCGGCTTCTGCTTGCGTAGGTTCCTCGGGCGTGATCTCATCAGCTGGCGTCTCAGCAGCTTCCACAGCAGGCTCTGGTGTGTTTTCACTCTGCTCTGGTGGGCATTCCGTTGGGGTCGAATCTTCGGGCGTGACGACCCCTGCTTCCTCTGACGTCTCCTTTGCTTCCACTGGTTCTTCTGAGGCGGCGCTTTCAGCGATTTCTTCCTCTGTTATTTCTGGCTCGGCAGGGGATTCCTCAGCGGCAACTTCCTCGCAAACTGCCTCTTCACCCTTGCCTTCACTGGCCTCTGGTTCTGCTGGCTCGACTGGCTCGACTGGCGTTGAATCTTCCGGTTGTCCTGCATCGGTTGCAGGGTCAGAATCGTCGGTTGGTGCTGGCTCTTCAGGCTCTTTTTTCTCTTCTACCGCCTCTGCAGGCTGCACTTCCTGAGGTGCGACCTCCTCTTCTATTGGAGCTTCGCCTTCCACAGGCTTTTCCCCTTCGGCTGGTTGCGCTTCAATCTCATCCATAATAACCGCTTCAGTTGTGGCTTCCTCTTCTGCTGAAACTTCGCCTTCTGCAGGCTTCTCCCCTTCGTCGGCAGCTTGCTCAAGCGCCTCCTCGGCACACTTATCCGTGTCAGGAGAAACATTTTCGTCTGCCAGGGGTGTTGCATCAGGTGACTCTTCAACAGTTTCACCACTTCCATGCTCTGCTTCAGGCGTCGCAACGTCGTCCTCAGGGGTATCCACACTGTCGGCAGCTACCTCTGTTGTTTGACTCTCAGGAGCAGTTTCTGTTTCGCCGTCGCCTTCAGTAGCGCCAGAAGCATCTACTGATGGGGTAGTTTCCGTCGGCTCTGTTTCTGTTTCTTGTGTTTCCGCGCAATCAGACACTCCCGGTACACTGTCCTCCGCAGCATCCGTGGACGATACAACTTCCGTCGCCTCCGTTTCTGTTGCCTGATTTTCCGTAGTAACAGGATCCTCCGGTGTGGCGGACCCCTCCGTTTCGTCCGGGATTGGAGTCTCTTCCTTACATTCGTCATCGATTAAAATTTTCTGATCAAAATCATAGTCGTCGAAATCCTCTTCAGCTTTTTCGGCTTCTTTCTCTGCCTCAACTTGATCAATTGCTGCGGCGGGATCAACGTCTGGGAAGATCGACTCGTCTAGAATATGTCAGTCAAGCATAACTGGCGCTTAAGTGGTGGATAACCATACCATCGATTTCTTCAGTGTCTGCCTTTGGAGCATCCGGGTCCCCAGATGTTTCTGGCTCTGGTTTGTCTTCATCATTGCCCGTCGCTTCGGGTTGGGAAGGTTCCGCTCCTTCTAAAGGTTCTGGGGCTTCTTCGTGAATAGGAACAGCCTCACCACCTTGGCTCTCTGGACACTCCTGGGGTTCCTGCTTGGCCTCATTATCTCCGCTCGATTCCTCTTGTTTCTCTGCCGATGCGTCCGTCGATTGGTCAGTGGCATCTTCTGGGCTCTTTGCACCGTCCGTTTCAGTTTCTGGAGGAGGATCGACTATAGCTTCTCCCGATGGGTTGTCACTCGGCGTGGTATCCACGGATTCCGGCTCTAGATATGAATGCATAAGCGCTGTACATGTGGCGGCCAAAGCAGCAATTGAACAAGGTTAATCTCAAAAGTACGTACCGGCAGGCTTGTCCGTCGTTTCTGGCTGTACGGGATCTTCCTTGGGGGCTTCTACTGGAGGGTCTTCCGACGCCATCTCCTTCGACTCAGTGTCAGCGTTCTTGCTCTCATCGTCGACAGTGGCATTCTTCGTGTAAAGAGAAATGACGGGAATGTCATTAAATGTAAGAGTTTCACGATCAAATGATTGATACTTGAAACCGGGAAGTTTAGCATACTCGAAGCTCTTCCTTTTGGCCATTTTCAACTGACGCAGACTCGGCTGCAACACCTTCAACCAGAGGAGGCTCGTTGTTGTTGTCGTTGCTGCTGTCAGGCTGGATGTCGTTCAATTGTATTTTCTTGCCCTTCTTTTTCGACCTTTGTTTTCCCATTTTCGTTGAGGCGAATGAGGGCTACAGGGGAGAGGAGGTATGGAGGGGGGAAAGGACGGCGAGATACGGGAAGTTATTTGCTGAAGTCAAGTGGCAAGTCTCGGCACCACAGGGCGTGTATTTGGTCCAGGCAGAGACACAGAGCGAAGTGGGAGAAGATTCTTGAATGTTGTGAGAAGACAGCCCGTTGGGCGTGTGGTATCGGTAAGGAGGCAAGGACACGACAGAGAAAGTCAGACTCTGGATGACTCAGATAGAAAGGAAGCAGTCAAGGGCAAGAAGACAATTGACAAAGGAAGCAGTCAATGGCAGTTGACGGGGTGATATGCAGCCATTGGGCCACGTCTCGCACTTGCATAGCAGAGATGGGAGCCCTGAGCACACACAGGATGAAGCGGTTCCACGCCAAGCACATAGCAGATGCAGGATCCCCAAGCGTGCAGCTGTAGGAATCGACTGGAAACGTACGAAAATGGGAAAGCGATGCTGGGTAGCATCCCCACTCACGATCCGCATTCCGGCGGAAGTGAAGTCTGTTACTGAGAAAGAAGTGAGGTTGGAAAAGGCTTGTCCGCCCGTCGAATGGCAAGCTGGGAAATGAATTAGTTGCAAAAGTAGCCCAATTAGATGACTGAGATAATTAAATAAAAGGTTAACAGGTCATGTCTGCGTGCCCAACATTCAAGCAGCATCGCCGGTAATTGGCTCCATGCACGAAACAGGGCGGCGACACTGCAGAACAGATCCCACCATTGAATTGTCATCCCTCGTCCTGGTCAGCATTTCTCCTTTCGGGTGAGTGAATTGTGCAAAAGTCAGTATGATGACAGTTCGGGCCTGGTGCATACCCGACGACGTAATGGCCCACGATGGAGGAAGGAACGAACAGGACGGAAGAGGAGGAAGGAGCGATGCTGGTTGGTGCGGGCCGGCCCGAATCGAGATTAGCATCGGGCTCTGATTGGCCGGGATGCTGCTCGGGAAATGGCGATTGGATGCCTCACACGTGGACGCTTGCATGCCTGAACGAACGCAACATCGCAAACAACAACCATCGTCACTTCCATCCCTCAAAAGCATAGAAAAAGAAGGACCCTGAGTGAAGTGACTCTGAGATGACTCAGTACTTTCTGGACACTGCTCTTCTCATCGATACGTGGGTGGCCTTGCTGTCGAGCCTGAGTGGATGTTTGTCCAGCACTCTACTCCCATTCATCCAAATCAACGTGTTGTGGCAATTGAATGCCATGCTGTCAAAACCAAACAGCCTGATCGAAAGAATCCCCTCCAAGTCGGCCAGAAATCGCCTCTGGAACAACAAACAGCAGCGCCCAGGAACAACAATTCCGGGAACCTCGTCTCGTCGTCAAACAAACCTGCTCAGGCCCCCGCTGTGTCCCAATTTTAGCATCCGCAGCCGAGACGAATCCTGTGATCAAAAGGGAAAGCACATCATCGGGAAAAGCTCTCTCTCTCCCATGGAATCCAGGTCGGGTATCGTCGGGCATCTCTGTCGCTGCACCACCATCCCTTCCCTTCCCTTCCATCCATCCAGCCAGCCAGCACGGGGCCTCAGGTTTCCGCAATCATCCGTCAGGCATGCAATAATTCATTTGATCCACGTGAATAATGTCAATATACAGCACTCCCAGGTCACAGCCACCCCCTCAGTACCTCCTTCTACTGAATGCATGCATCTTCCTAGATGGTAGAGCACTTCCGATGGCCCGTCCAGGCCGGATGGCAATGCCATAATCCATATCAAAACTTGGGAGGGTAAATCAATATCAACATATATCAGAATTCGATATCGAATGCCAGCATTAACTGGTCCTTGTCTGATTCAAGACGAAAAGGGCCGGTTCCACGCGCAAATTTATGTACAGTAGTGTGAAAAAGGGTATATTAGATTTATATGTTCTGCGATTGGCAAAAAAAGAAGAACATTCTTGCATTTATTTTGCCTTTCTGTTTGCCCCCCCCCCCTTATGTCCCGTCCGGTTTTAGATGACATGAAAAAGAAAAAGGAACTGAAGGCACCAGATGCAAAGGGTAAAGAAAGTGACCACATCTAAATCAAAGGAGCCTCAGGTTCTTCAGGGATTGTCGAGAAGTTGTTCAACACCTGCTTTAGAGCTGGTCTTCGGAGTGGTTTACTAGAAAGAATATCGTGAGCAAAAAGAGCCGCATTACAATCGACAGGATTGCCTTCTCACCTTAGGAACATATTCATCCCAGAATCCATACAGTCCTTGATATTGCTCTCTTCTGCAAATGCGCTTAGAGCGACGATGGGCGCCGAGTACCCCATCTGTCGGATCAACCGGGTTGATTGTATTCCATCGAGATTCGGCATCTTCACCCACAGTTAGTCCCAGCCAAAACGCCCTAACAGGACAAAAAGACTTACTTGGATATCCATCAATATGAGGTTGAAAGCCTTGCCCTCCTCCATATTAGCTTTGACAACCTCGTATGCCTCCTGTCCATCCTTCGCAACCGTCACGTCGTAGATATCTTCGAGTTTCAACATGCTGAGACTAGCGTCAGCCTTTTCTTTTTTTTCTGAAATGTTTTTCACAATGGATTTATAGTGTGATTTACCGAAGTACAACCTCTTGATTGACCGCATTGTCCTCCGCAACCAACACCCTGATCTTACCCTCGGGCGACGCTTCCGGCTTGGGCTGACCTGCTGAAGTCTCGGACTTTGGCGACGACGGCGGTGCAGCAGCGAAGAACGGCTGGCTAAGACCCACCAGCCTCGGCTCGAGATCCTGCTCGAATTGCATCGACGTGTTGCTATTCGAATCAATCCGCGATATCGACGATCGCGCACTGGGAACGATCGACATCGAGATACTGGAACTTCTGGTGCTGGGTGTCGACTCCTTGACGAATTGCAGTGGAATCCTAAGCATAAAGGTCGTTCCGACGCCTTCGATGCTCTGCAGTTGAACCGTTCCGCTCATCAGATGGGCGAGCTGGGAACAGATACTGAGTCCCAGGCCCGTGCCCCCGTGTTTCTTGCTAAGACCCGGGTCGCCTTGCACAAAGGGTTCGAAAACGCGTTTCTGCATGTGTGAAGGGATACCTGGTCCGGTGTCTTCCACTTCGAACTGGAACATCAGGGTTTTAGCATTGAAAGGCGGCGGCGTCAATGGTTGGTCAAGGTATGATGGTGTCGCTGCTGCCCGCTCTTCTTTCTCCTCTTGTCTGGAACTGGCCGCAGAAGGTGTTTTGGACCGTAGTCGTAGAAGTTTCGAATCAAAGGGCGCCTTAGTAGAGCAATCTATCTGTTTATCTGCTTCTCCCAGGCACTTGATGCGTAGCTCCACCCTCCCTCCTTCCGGAGTAAATTTCAAGCTGTTACTGACAAGGTTGATCAGGACCTGAAGAATCCTATGCTGGTCACCCCAAAGCACCATATCTTTCAACCGCGCGGTACCAGGAGGACCCAGTTCGGACTGGAGGGGACTGTGCTTCTCAGATATTGTGTCTTGTTCAGCCTGAGCATTCGTAGTAGCTCCCACGAACCGGATGCCGAAATCGATGTGTTTCTCCGCTATCTGCTTTTGGAAAACCGCACTGATCTGGGACTTGATGTCCGCTAAACGGAATTCCTTCTCGTCGAGCTGGATCACTTTGTCGATCTCATTTTTACTAAACGTCAACAGATCATTCAGCAGGTGCAGCAGCAGCTCTCCAGATTTGTAAACGATCCGAAGCGACTTCTTGATCCTTCCCTGGTCATCGTCACCCATGCACACGGCGCACATGCCCATTATACCGTTTAGCGGCGTCTTGAGTTCATGGGAGATATTCGCAATGAACAGAGTCTTGCTCTCGTTGGCTGCCTCGGCGGCCTTTTTGCTAAGCTCCAGCTCTCGGGTTCGCTCGGCCACTCTTTCTTCGAGTTTGGTGTACTGAATCATCAGTTCATCAGACATCTCATTGTACGTCCTTGTGAGCTCCGTCAACTCATCCGTGATCCAGCGTCGCTTATCTAGAACCTTCCCAGGCACCTTCGGATACCCCCTCCTTCCCTCCTCAGCGTGATGACAGCGGGAATCTTTTGAACTCCCGCGTCGGAGAAACTTCAATCGCGCAACTATGCCATTTTCTTTTTCTGAAGGCTGACAGTCTTCGCACTGGGCTTGGCTGTCAAGTGAGGGATCATCAAACGGGGCGCCTCCGGCCGAAGGCTCTATCGTCTTCTTCGTCGCCTCTTTAAGTCTCCGAATCGGAGCAACACTGAAATGCGCCAAAGGCAGAACAACAATCGCAATGAAACCCGCTACGCCAAAAACGCAAGCCAGGATGATATTCCGCAGATGATTCACGGGGGCCCAGGCTTCAGAATGGCTTTGCTCCACAACCACAATCCAGTCCACTAGGCTACTCTGAAGCCGGGCCACACCGACGGCCACTTCGGATCCCTGCTCATTGGTCGTTTTCAAAGTGCTGCTGGCATTGTATGTCTTCTTGGTCCGCCGCGTAAAGGCGCTCAGTACCGCCGGATACGCGCTTAACGGAAATGACGTGTACTTGCGGCTGTAGTGATCATGTCTGTTGGTGACACCTGCGATCGTGGCTGGATCGAAGATATATTTCACTGGCGCGGCTCCAAGTCCTTCGAGATCTTCCGTTTCAGCCGTAGGGTTAATCGGGCGAGAATCTCCCGAAAACCTATTCTGAGAATTCGCGGGCCCTATCAACAGAACTATACCAGTGTTATCAAGTCCTTCTCGAGACTCAAGGACTTTATGAAGCCGATCCGCGCTAGCAACGACCCTACAGTGCGGGTTAGCCGGTATAGAAGGATTGGACTGTAAAATGAAAGCTCACGTCATATAGCCCAGAATATCGGTTGCAGAGGTATTATTGATAATCGGTAAAGTCAACGAGACCAGCGCAAAAGTTGAGTTGATATGTAACGGCCCCAGAAAGAGGCTCGAGGTGGTATTGAGTATCAGGTCTGGGAATGCATACACCGTGGTCACGTTCATGCTTGTTCCGTTTGAGCTCTTCTCTATGCGTGAAGTGTAGGTCAGATTTGGGTACAACATGGGAGGGTAGCCCAGTCCGGTATCTCCGAGGATCACGGCGGAACCATTCGGATGGGAATAGGGCAGCGTGATCGGCAGCAAATCCGCGCTTGTGACATTGATCACGCCATGGGGGTTCGATGTTCCATCCTTCGAGTAGATGACGGCTTGGTAGAGCGCAGTGTACACGCGAGTGCCCAAGGCCGACTCAATGTCGAGGGTTGCTTTCGACCAGCTATCCTCTGTGACATTGTTCGCGTAGAGTCGTCGCAAGGCTGACTGGATCAGGACGCGGGTAACGACGGTCCTACATGTTGACTGGATCAAGTCAAAATCACTGGCGATCTGACTGGCTTTGAGAGACGCGGTTAAGGCGATGCTCTGGGATCTGCAGTCCGTTAGTTAGTACGTTGAGCGGATACGATGGAGACGGTGACGGCACTTGATTCCGACGACAAAGTCATAATTATTAACCCACTTGAGGTTTGAAGAGTCTCAGTCAGCATGGCCGTTGCCTTTTTGTAGACAGGGTGAAGATCTTACAGTCGCTATCGAGATCACGGCTAGGCCCAGCAAAGCGGTGAGGAGCACTAGGAGTGCGAGCTGCACCGCGATTGGGACACGCATCCGAGAGGTCCTTGTAGAACGACTTGTATATCAGGCGGTACACTCATTCCCTATCCCTTAACGAAGATGGTCGAGCTCCTAATTGCCATGCACTCCGTTAGAGAACCGAGAAGGTGGTGTAGCACGCGGTCGAAGAGAGATAGAATTGTAGGAAGCCAAGCTGGAAGTTGAAGGTGAGGAGGCAAGGGGAGGTGGACTGGATGCTCGAGTTAATTCAACCGCTCAAGTTCACTAGTGGCCACCAGGGTAATTCTTTGCATGCAATTGAGTCTAGAATGCTTGGCCCAAACTTTTTAAACGAACCAAATTGTGAGGAGGATTTTGTCGTCTATGGGCAAATTTCGAACAAGCCTGGGCAGCGAGCGCTAGGACACTGGACATACAGGCGTGTATCTACTCGCTTGGGGGGAAGTGATTGCACATAGACACACCCTCCGTGGGAAGATCAGCCTTCTCCTTGTACCACCAGAGATATTTTATCAACACTCAAGCCTGGCTCTGATCGCTATGTTGTTGTGATTTGGATTAAGACCATGGCTGCTTAGCTCATCCAAGCGAACAACACAACCTGGGTTCATGTTGTATTAGCTACAGGGGTTGCCAAAGTCACTCGACTCCCTCTTACATCCTCTTCTCCTTTCTCTGACCTCCATCGAGCTTCCTTCCAAAGACCGAATATGATGTTGAAGAGCACATCTTGTTCCTTCTCCTTTTTCTGTTTAATTTGATGCCCACTTGTGAGGATCTTAAAAGCACCTCGGCGAACCCACAAGTCTCAGATTAGCTTTTGACGCCTGGAAATGTTTGCAAAACTGGGATATTTGGTACGTGGACCGCGATGTTTCCAACTTCCGGGCGGGATCTAACTTTGCACGGCTAGTTAATTAGGTAACTGACCCGTTGTTTTCATAGGGTTAAGTTAGCGCCATCCCGACTCTCCGACGTCGACAGTATAATTATATCCAAGCGGCAGTGGACGTTTTCTCTCTCAAAATTCATGCCTCGTAGTAGTCTATCCTCGGTCTTTATGTACGCAAATATATATAAAAAGAGAGAAGAAGCCATGGCAAAGAAAATATTCAAGAAAGAGAGAGGCAAGACTTCTTTGAAGGAAATGGGTATGCAAATTCATGATCGTGGACTCGTTCAACTCCGCAGATTGCGGCACACAAAGCGTGAAACCAAATGTTTCTGGATATATGGCTACGAATAACCAAAAATGACCCGCAGACACGCGATCTACCCCAGTTTCGCGTCCATCGATACTCGCCATCGTGGCCCGTACTTCTTCATTGCCCAAATCACCAAGCAGTTTGCTAACCCTACCAATCCAACGATGGTGAACAGCAGGCCATTCCCGATAGCATGTATGGTCGGTGCCGCAATGATACCTCCAATGCAAGAAACAATGTTTCGCACGAAATTGTTCACCGCGACTCCAGATGCGGATCTCTTGGGCATGAACTCGGTGAGCATGGTCGTGGACATGCTGAAGATGATCATGGAGCCGAGTCCGAAGAAGAAGTTGCAGATTATCTTGGAACAATCCAAAGTCAGCATTTCCCGAGGTGGATCGGGTCATATTGAGGACAACTCTGGTATGCAAGGAAGAGACCAGGGACACTTACAGGTACAACCCAATAAACCCCCTTCTCCGCAGTCCAGCCGTATACAATGAGAGCTACCGGATACAAAATCGCCCCCACCCATGCATTCTCACGCATACGGTCTTCCGGTCGGTAAATCAGCTTCCCTTTCTCGTCCACCCTGTTAGCGCGTTTTGCCTCTCGTTGCATGATTCTGTCCATCCATCGGCCGCCAAGTATGCTCGCAATAATATACCCAAGCGAGTTGGGTATGTAAAGTAGACCAACAATCATCATGGAGAAGTTATATGGTGACTTGCTGAACGTGTCTTGCACGCTGATATTCAAGAGGAACAGGGATCCAAATGCAATGCTTCCATAATACACGGTTAAGAGAACAGCAGGAAACCGGAGGATTAGCAGGATCTTAAGAGGGTCGATGAGAACCATTTTCGTGACTTTGAGCCATTTAGCCGTCGCTTGAACTACCTGGCGAGAAGAAACGCGACTCAAAGATCGCTGGGCAGGCTCGCGAGAGTCCGCGGCGGAAGGTTCTTTCTTATGTTGAACCAAGGTCTCGGGAAGACCGAACGTCAGGAAGAGAAGTCCTACTCCTCCATATATAGCTAGGAACCATTGCGTGCTTCTCCAGTCCCATGCCTGTGACAGAACACCACCGATGATCGGGGCCAGAAGGGGCCCAC
This sequence comes from Byssoonygena ceratinophila, assembly GCA_001430925.1. Lineage (NCBI taxonomy): Eukaryota > Fungi > Ascomycota > Eurotiomycetes > Onygenales > Onygenaceae > Byssoonygena > Byssoonygena ceratinophila. Next base: position 101,372 of record LJPH01004276.1, read on the forward strand.
ACAACGGGCCGAGATAGAAGATACCCATGGCCTTTCCTCGTTCTCTGACTTCCCAGATGTCTGCGATCGTGCCGGCGCCAACCGCTTGGACAGACGCAGAAGCACCTCCACCCAACAGTCTCATCACGATGAGCATTCCGATGGAATTGGAGATGGCGGATAAGACACTCCAAAGGATAAACAATGCAAATGAAACTAGGTATATTGTTCGACGCCCTAGCTTCTCGCTAAATGAAGACCACCAAAGTGGGAATATTGCCATGCTCAGCATATATAGAGCAACCGACAAATTTGTGACCGTGGGACTCGCGTCAAAGCTCTCGGCCACCTGACCGAGGGCGGCTGGAAATTATAACTGAGGTTAGTGCATGTCCCGGCGACTTGAAATAATACGAGAAAAAACAAGAGCAGCGGGACTACGAACGGAAGAATATCGCGCTTCCCAGGGGCGCAGCCATAGCGGCGACGCCGACGATGAAAGTGATGAACCATTTGGTCTTTCGGGGGTAATGCATTGGTTCTTCGACTTCTGGTAATAATGCAAGCTGGGCTAAGAGTCCACGCCGTTTGCTCATAGGTACCGGAACAGGGGGAGGGTGCACGCTGGCCCCTGTGGTAACCTGACCAAGCTCCAGGTTCTCTTCAGGCGTTGGATCTGATAGAGTCGTGTGGATAGACGACCGTCCACTCCCGCATACGGTCAGTGGTGTTTCCTCATTTTTTGGTGCGTTGGAATGCAGGTCGTTTGCGGCAGTCTCCTCGTCCAGTTCCAGGGTGGACTGGCTGACGGCTGTTGTTGCCTTCTCAGAGTCCGTCATGGTGGATAATTATTGATATACAACGGGATCGAATTGACGCATCCGCCTTGCTAATCATAATGCGATTCGTCTAACGCTGGGACGACCTTTTCGGAAGAACTGGTCTTGCTGCCGTGCTATCATGCACGTTGACTCAATATATATTCAACGTAAGGTATGTTGCGGTACTCAGAAAGAGAAACAATCAATGACGCAATGATCATTGCGTTTTTTCCTTCTTCCTTTCTGTCTTGACACCAATCCAGTCGGCAGTCCAAGCACAACTCAGTCAACGATGATCCTGGGCCTTCAAGGCCAACGAAATAAAGCAATAATAGAAAAGACTCAAACGTTTGAGTCAGATAGCCGGCAAAGTAAAAAGAAGAATTCTGGGGAACTGGAGAACGGAAAATAGCCAAGATTTATTAGGATTGTCTGGTTGAGGCACTAAAGGTGCCCGGCTCCACATGGCTAGCCAGAGGTGGGATTTCACGATGGGAGTTGATATAATTGCCGATGCGGTGAAGTACGATATATTCGAATAGTGTGCTTTTAGAGATGTGTCTCGTGTTTGCGAAAACAGGCATACGACAAAGCACTGTCTTTGATGTCCCTGGGGCCGGTCAACGAGCCTTCTGCTACTCCCAATTATCTACAACTCCTCGTTCGAACCTGCCGCAGATTGGCAAGATTCCACGTTCTCGACCAAGCTTCCAAATGTGCCGGCATGGTTCGGGTTTTGGCGTAGTTCCCGGAACCAAGGACCTCTCAGGACAAGGCAGTGTCATCTACGAGATCGTGTTGACAAGGGGGGAGAAGTCCTGGCACCAATGAATGAGTCCCCAACTCCCGACAACCGGGGTATATCTTTGCTGCAACGATACAACAGGATTTTTTCTCCGTATCAGTTTCCTTCATACTGTAATCCGTAGTCTCTCTTTTTCACTGTTCTGTCTCTATCTTTTGCAACTAGCATTAGAGACGACTCAATACCTGGACTCGATCCCAAGAACTGCAATATACATACATTCGCATCCATACTTCGTCTACTCCGTGCTTTCCTGCTTTAAATACACTCAAAGCCACAAAACGTGCCGAACTTCCGTCCGCAAATCTCTAACCAATCACGAGAGAGCAAAGTGCCGGGATGCTGACTCATTAAGCCGAGCCGTTGGGTGCTAGCCGGGGTTGAGCCGCGGCTGGGGACCGTGCGGATTATGATTATCCCGAGCGGGATTGTGCTGATTAATAACACCGGGAAAAGCGGCGTTGCAGGACACAGATCATCTGA